>JASANK010662305.1:0-10141 GCA_031753695.1 Desmognathus marmoratus | reverse complement strand
TATTGTGTACTCAATGATATGATGTTTTATCAAATGTGTTTTACTGTTTGCATGTGCACTTTATGGAATTCCTAATAAAGGCCATCAGTCTTACTTACCTGTAACTGTTGATCCCAGCATTGTAGTCCTTCACAGATTCCCATAAAGAAATCTTTTTGAAAGATGCTCATGCATTTACAATGAGCACAGAGCGCTCCATACACAATAGTGTCGTGCCCCTTTAAGGGAGACAAAGAAAGCCAATAGGAGATGCTGGCTGGCACCCTTCACGATCAGGACAACAGATCCTCCCTTTCCGCCTCCGAGGACCTAGAGAAGGGTCCTAAATGAGGACACAACACAAGGGAACACAAATAAGCTTCGACAATGGAACTAGCTTTTGCAGAAATTAATGTGCCGCAGGCAAGCATTGGCGTTATACAGATATGAAGTTTGGGGGCAAACAATGACCCTACAAACCCTGGTTGGGACAATACACATGCAGACACAATTCATCTACCACTGTGTAAAAATATACTCCTCTATCCATCTGATCACAATCTGTACGTGTATAGGTGTATGTGCCCACATAACCATACTTTCTGCTACAGTGACGGTCTCTGCATCTTGTGACTGTGTCAATAAACCAGAAATAAAAAAACACTGTAGACAAACCTAGACGTTAACCCCAAGGCGGTGTTACCATTTTCTCTGAAATCCAAAGCACAAACCACCCCCCGCTTCAGAACATCACTTCAGAAAATATATGCTCCGACATACTGATTAGGCCACACCCTAAATGGGGGAAATGGGTAACACTTGGGGTCGCCCATATTATAATATTGCTAAGTATTGTGTCTCGAAAACAAGGGAAATATGAATCTATAAAAAGCTGGTCAATCAAATACATTAACATGGTACTAACAAATTATGTGGAAAAAAATGACAAGAGAGGGGTTTCACAATCGGGTCACCATAATTTTTTTCAGTACTTTAAATCTATAAACAGTTGGGCAATGAAAAACAGATTTACAATGTTAAAACAGAAAAAGAGTAAAGACAGACTGGACCGAAACAATTATGTATTGACTGTTCCATTCCTTTATTGTTCCATTCCTTTATTGTTGCTGGTTCATTTCCGCCATTATTGTAATCATGTGACAAACTCTCCTTCAACAGTGTTATTATAAAATGTTAATTGCAAACACAATGACAGATAATGTAGGGTGTGTTGAGGAAGATGAATGCAGCCATTTCTAGTCCACCCAAAGCCTGATGGGAGACAAAGGGATGGCTCGGATCAATGCACGGATTACTTGGCTGAATGCAGTGTGTTCGTCGGTCAAATATTTGAACAGACACAACCAGAAGCAAATGGGCTGCAATGAAATCTCAACAAACACATCCAAGCGCCGTCCTCAGCCCACGTGACTCAGTGCTAGTGTCTCATAGCGTGGTAACTGGGTGCGGCCTAAATAAACTACATATTCAGTTTTCCCTCATGATTTGTGTTAATAATAATAATAATCTTTATTTAGCATTGCCCAACGGGCAAGCCTTAAAAGATGCATCGTAAAAATACATAAAACATTCAAAATACAAGATATATAATATAAATTAATACAATTTAAAATACAGAAAAAAAAGAAAAGTATGGTTAGTGTTATAACAAAAAAACAATCCATAAATAACAATTCATAAAGTACATGGATACAGAAAGAGAAATAAGATTAATGTAACAAACAAAATTCTATAAATAACAAAACATGCCTTTTATGTCATACCCAAGAGTTTGGTACATACTAGATTTAATAAACCATGCAGATTTCACAAATGATAAAATTCTTGCTATTTCATTGGGACCAGTACAATTCATTAGTTTACTAAAGTTGCATATGTCTGGAAGATCTAACCTATCAGAGATAATCCCAGTCAACCATTGTGACCTCAAATTGGAGAGTATGGTACAGTGGAGAAAGAAATGTGTAGGGGTGTCTATGTGGCCTGAATGACAACAGCATACACGTTCTGAGCCAGGTATGCCCAGTTGAGGACCCCATTTGAACAAAATTGGAAGGATGCCGAGTCGAACCTTCATATAGTTAATTATCATTTCAGATGAGGAACAAACAGCCAAGTACTTTTCAGGACCCCTACATCTTTTAACTGAAATATAGTGTTTCAATGATGGTAAATCTAATATCAGTTTAATATCATTGTACATACTAAGCATTTTCAGGTCAGAGTTAACTTTTTTGAGAAACCACCTGGGAATCTCAGGTGAGACAGTTGGTGAAACAAACTCAATTTTTAGATCAATGGTTAATTGTAACAAGCGTGAAGCCATAGTGTGGGGATGTGGGTTTCTCAAAGAGCCCAAAAGCTCATTAAAGCACCTTTTCGCCACCAGGTTAGAGTTGGAATATTTTAACTTCATCATAAATTTAATATAACGACATTGGGCCTTAAAGTTGATTGCCATAAGGTCCAACTCCAGCCTTAAGGCGGCGACTGGGGTGGATCCAGGGCATTGAAGACAGCGCCGCAGGGCAAAACCCTCGAACAATTCTAGTTCCTTACGATGGGTGTAGCCCCAGTTTTCGGCACCGTACAATGCCTTGGAGCAGAGCATACTATCATATGTCCTTAGCAGAGGAATTAAGGAGTTGCCACCATACAGGGTATTAAATTTACTTAGGCCGGCAACCATAGATTTCATTCTACTAAGTGTACGTGACATATGCGCAGTCCAGGAGGCCTGTTTTGAAAATGCCACACCGAGATAGGGGTACTCGTCAACATTTGCTAATTTATCCCCCTCAAGATACCAGCAGTATTTGTTAGGACCCCTCCCAACCTTCATTGTCATGGTCTTACTCTTGTTAATTTTGAGACCGTTCATAGAGGCATAGTTGGCAAGTGCATTGATTTTTCTCTGTAAACCTACAGGGGTTCTGTCAATTATGACCAGATCGTCTGCATACGATAGAACGTCAATACGCACTCCATCGACAGTTGGAGGTGCACAGGTGATTAAACCTAAGACCCCGGGAAGGTCAGCCAACATCAGATTAAATAGCAATGGGGCAAGGACACATCCTTGCTTCACCCCTACGCTAGTTTGAATCTGTTGAGTGACTTCCCCGCCCGAGCCAAACCTCACCTTCACCCAGGTCCCATGATGGAGATCCATCAAAATTGTTAATAGGGACTTAGGAATACCTCGTCTTGCCAGCTTGTTCCATAGTAACTGCCTGGGGACGGTGTCAAAGGCAGAACTAAAATCTACGAAACAGATGTATAATTTTTCTTGCAAACTGAGGTATTTCTGAGTAATGAATTCTAGTGTGAAGATTAAATGTGCCGTGGAAGAGCCAGCCCGAAAACCACCTTGTGTTAGATGTAGAACAGAAGCGTCCTCAACCCAGGTTTCAAAAGGCTTAAGGAAACATTTGCCAAATATTTTACTCAGAATATCTTGCAGTGCTATAAGCCGATAGTTTGTTGTTAAAGACTTATCGCCCTTTTTGTGAATCGGGCAAAGTAAAGAGCCTTTCCAACAGGCAGGAATCTTACCCTGAGCAAGGAAGCTATTAAAGATTGGAGTGAGTAAGGTGGCCCAGTCATGGGTATTCCCTAGGAAAATCTTTGGAGGGATAGAGTCCGGGCCAGCAGCTCTAGATTTACAGACTTTTTCAATACCCTGTATGACATCTGCTAAGGTAAATGATGGAACCAAGGAGGTGTTTTGACAGCTAGGATGGTAATATAATACAACAGGAGACGGATTAAACTGGTCAGTGTCGGCTTGTGCCAGTGGCGAATTAAATTGCTTTTTAATATGAGATACCCATAAGTCAGCTGGAATATTAGCTCCCACTCTTTGAGTAAAATTACCAGACAACCCATACTGAACCAGCTGCCAAAACTGCCTGCTATCGTTCTTAGCTAGTACATCTGACATTGTATCCCAGGAGTCAATCAAAAAGTATTTTCTTTTGTTGCGTAGATCCCTCTTATAAGAGCGTCGCAACATATTAATCAATTTATTAGAAAAGTTTGGTAGTTTTTTGCAGCGCCTGATCTCACACCGCAGTCTCCTGCGCATGAGGCGACATTCGGAGTCAAACCAGTTGTTTTTTACATGTGACTGAGGGGAAGTTCTCTTAAATGAGAAATTAGTTTTTAGCTCAGAACACATGTAGTCATAAAACTGGTACGGTTCAAAAAGTGTGTACATTAGGTTCATATGTTCAAAAAACTGACTACTAACATGTAGCAACTTGTTTATATTCCAGCAGATATGTGATCCGTTTTTTACCACAAGATCTCTGGCCGTTGGTAGATTGTCAGATGATTTAAGAAGGCCATGAAGTTCGAGTGCCAAAAAAGCATGGTCACTATTCAGGTCATTATTTACTGAAAAACTCTCGACAAAAGGCCATATAGAGGTACCCACAAAACAATAATCAATGAGGGATCTTTGAGAGCCTCTTGAGAAAGTAAAGGACGCTGGAATGTCCCCAGGGCATCTCCCGTTTAGCGGCATTAGTAGCAATTCAGTCAGGCAAGTAAGTAATTTTTTAGCATTTTTCCCCAATTTGTTAACCAAGCAACCTTCATTCAAATGTAAGTCAGATGAATTGGGGAACATTGGCCCATAGGTGTCCGACAAAGAATTGTCCAGCAGCCAAAGGTTAAAATCCCCACACATTATCACGTGGTCCGCAGTACAGACCGAGAATATCTCTTCCAGAAACGCAACTATATGATCCAATTTATTACATTTGTGCTGCACATCTAGTGGCAACAGATAAACGTTTATTATTAAAATGGTTGAAATATCACCGAACAGATTGGGGGCAGAGAAGCGGCATACTAAGATTGATCTGTTGTCAGACCATGATTCCACAAAAGACCACCCAAGCGCACAGGACACAAAAGTAGAGATACCTCCAGATGCATGGCCATGTGGAGAAGGGTTAGCTAGTACTGAATAGGAAAGAAAGTCATTGATTACAAGGAAGTCGGTGCACCATGTTTCTTGCAGCAATATTATATCGTAATCACCCCACAACTCTTTGCAGTAGGTCAGTTTAGAGTCATTACTGACCCCCGCACAATTCCACGAAAATAATTTCAAATTAATCTTTAATGAATGTAGTGGTTGACTAATGTGGTTAAAACGTAAGGATCTTGTAGAATATTCAAGATTTACATTAAGGCTACCTGGTGGCGCAATAGACAAAGTGTTGTTTATCGCACCGGGCAAAGCCCCTGGTTAATTTGAATTGTCGGTGTAAAAGTTCTCATTCGCACCAACTGTCCTGCTGCAGATCTGTGTGTCGGCATCGCGCACCGACCCTTTATTAAAAGTAGACCATGGTATCAATCTTGGGAGTGAAGGAGTTCGAGGTTTTATGCCATGAGTAGAGTTGTACTCAGGGGTATCAAGATAATGTGCCGCAGCTGACAGTCCCTCAGGACTGTCATCAATCAAGATGCCAAATGAAGAGAAAAAGGACCTGTGGGCAGATAGTAACTCACAGAAGAAAGGCGAGTTAAAAACAAAAATTGAGGCCTCCCTGTAAGTACTATGTTCGTCATGAACAAAATCAGCCCTCCTAAGAACTGTGGTTACAATTTCATCAAGAGCCTTGATGTGCCTGCATAGTGATAAAAGAGTGCCCCGATTCAAGAAGTATTTGCGTCCCTCAGGGTCAACAAGTGGCATGGTAGGTATCATCTTTATACAGCAGAGAGGGTTAATCTTGCTACCCCAAAATGTACAGGTGGAACGTTGAGTAGCCTCTGTGTTAACCCTAGGCGGATCAATAGAAATGGGATTAACATGCCTCACAATCTCGTGGTAGTGCCTCCCAGGATCAGGGTTAAAAATTGGGGCCTGAGGGTTCCAAGGTGCTTGAGTACGATCGGGAGCCTGGTTTTCAATAGTGTACCTAGAAGACCTATGTATTTGCCTATGGTCAGGTTCAGTGACCTTTGCGTTACCTCTGGATTCAGGGCCATTAGTTATCCTACGTTTTTTACTGAGTTGTGAAGATGAGGTGCTATCCTCAATTGGAGAGTGAACTATAGTAATAATCTCTGGAACAGAGAGGGGTGTTTTAGGTCTTCCATCCAATGGGTTAAGGGTTTCTCCCACAGGGTTTAATGTCATACCCCCATTCGGTTGTTCACTTGATGGCTGATGCATAGTAACAGCTGGTACATTGTCAAAAGGCAGATCGTTGAGGCCCCTTAAAATAGAATCGTCAGTCAGATCAGTCTGAACCGACTTGGAATCATAGCCCTTTTTCACTGGATCTTTGTTCATTAGTAAGAATTTTTGCGTGTTTTTTAGAATATGCAAGCCTGTGTCTCTCTGATTCCCTTGAGCACTCCTAACTTCTTTTGCCAGTATGCCTATCTCGTCAAGTCGTTTGTTAAGATCTACAAGAGATTGTTTATGAAGATGGTCCTGCTTGCCCACAGCTACTTGCATATTCAGAATAACGTCATACAGTTTCTCATAAGCTTGTTGCTGAGATAAAAGCAGCTGTTGGACATTTTCCTTGACCGTAGACATGTCAGATTGTAAAGTAGTAAGAGGAACAGGCATTAAGTTCGAGACTAACTCAGTAGAAGGGGTATGGGGAACCATTACTAAGTCAGCTGTTCCAGTGACAATATTAACAGCGGGGGATGCACTAGCAATATGTTTGGTTGGAATCTGTGTAATCTGTGACGGTAACATTAGGTGAGATTCATCAAACCAAATATCACTTGTGTGAAGTGAGTCAAGTTGGATTATGGAGTGACCTTGTTGGAGATCTAATCTTGTCACATCAATGGATAGAACCTCATCTGAGTGGCCTAGTATGGGAGAAAATACTGGTTGAACAGGTGAGGTACAGTAAACAGATGGTCTTCCTCCGTAGTCACCCATACATGAGGCTTTAGTACTGTTTAGTATCATATTACTATCCCCCAGATCACCAGAAGATTTATTCGAAGCAGTGTCAATGTGTACTAAGGCAGATACATCATGAGTAACAACCAGATTAACGACACTCTTAGGTGGAGGTCCGGCTGCAGGTGATTGGGCATTCATATAGTCCAATAGAGAGCCTTGTTTCCAACCAGTTAGATCTACAGAAAGTTTACTGGACCTTTTAGATTTAAGTCTTGAGACCACAGCCTCCTGAGCCTTACGGTCTTTCCCTTTAGACCGTAGTTCCCGATCTGTATGTGAGGAGTCGGCCATAAGGGCTAGTACTCAGGGAGATCTAATACTGAATAAACTATGCCAAATAAATGCAATGGTTTAATATCGACAATCTCTCCAAAAAGGCCTTAAAACCAGTAGTAAGATTGATGTAATCAGTCAAGCAAACAGTTGTCAGACAGTAGTTGCCAAATAGAGACCACTAAAGGCAGCTGTAATACATGAATGCAGAAAAGGTTAAAGCAAAAAAAGGCTTTAGAGAATACTGCAAAAGATGTTAACCTTTGGGGGCTACAACAGCCTGTTGACACACTAATGATAGTTTGGGCAGTCAAATTGACCAAGTAGCGCTAGCCAAGGGAAAACCTTGGGGGCTACAACGAGAGAGGAGAGGTATTAGCACACAGGTAATTAGACCACCAGTAAACTTTTTAGTCAGGTAGCGCTTGCCAAGGAGGAGCCTTGGGGGCTACAACAGTAACTTAACACACAGATAATTAATCCACCAGTAGACTTTGATCAAGTAGCGCTTGCCAAGGAGGAGCCTTGGGGGCTACAACAGTGAATTAGCACACAAATAAGTAATCCACCAGTAGACTTTAGTCAAATAGCGCTTGCCAAGGAGGAGCCTTGGGGGCTACAACAGTAAATTAGCACACAGATAATTAATCCGCCAGTAGACTTTAGTCAAGTAGCGCTTACCAAGGAGGAGCCTTGGGGGCTACAACAAAGACCACTGAAATGATACAGTAGCAAGAGATGACAAATAGCAAGTATCAAAATAGGACTTGCAACAGTATAATGCCTTAGGAGCTACAGCAATAAATTATCAAATGACAGTAATTAGCAAGGAGATTTGGGCAGGTAGTGCTTACCAAGGAAGGGCCTTGGGAGCTACAGCAAATGCACTAACAAGTGTGGGAAAAATAAAAATAAAAAATAATAATAATAATAAGTTTGTTTGCTTTTTGCAGACCAAAGGTCAAGAAGCTGAAATGTCTGGCTACTGAAGGGGAAACCAAAGTACCTTGGAGGCGACTTATAGTCTCTAGAGAGTGGATAGTAGCAGTCAGCTGTGGGACAAATAGAGATGAACTAGGGCAGTACAGTACCTCAGAACGGCCGAAGACGGCCAAAGACTTTTTCCTCTCAACTCTGTCAAACTCCGCCAGACGCCGCTTCTACACCGCTACGCTCACCGCTCAACGGCCCGGTGCTTTTGTAGACGGTGCTTGGGAGCGTGTTGATGACGTCACGGCGTTGTTCCAGGCGCTCTCTCGCCGCTTGGAATGCTGGGGGATGTAGTCACTCCACCCCCGACACAGCACGCTGCTTGCCGCTGCAACTAATCATCAAGCACGTGCCCCTCCCCACCCGTGGGGGAGCAAACGTTAACCCTAGGGCTCCAGAACCCTAGGTCCGCTGCCGGGAACCGCTGTAGGCCTGCCGCAGGGCCGGCGCTGGCACAGGTGAGTCCCTGGCCGCTCTTCTCTCTACCTCTGGCCTTGGTTTGATTTCGGTTTATATTTGCTTTGGTCCGTTACACACCCAGCTGTTTTTGGCCATTTGGCCGCTCCCGCTCCGGTGCTCTCTGTGCGCTGTCCGGCACTTTGTGGCCCCTCTTCCCACCTGAGGGCCCCTTGCTGTTTATCAGGGCACCCCCACCTCACGTGGGCTTTTATTTTAGTTTATCGCTCGCCTCCGCCTCTCACTTTACATCCTTCGCCTCGTATGTAAATATGGGCAATTTGGCCAATTCCTCTTCACCTCTTCACCTCTTCACCTCTTCACCCTTCGCCCTTCGCCCTTCACTCGACTTCACCAAAAAGACGGCCAAAGACTTTTTCCTCTCAACTCTGTCAAACTCCGCCAGACGCTACACCGAGTCTGATTTAAGATAGCTGGACCACTTTAATTCATTTTAGAGTCACATGCAGTTGGCTGATATTCTATGTCTATGTATTACATTTGCATATTTCTATAACGAGCTAGTTATTTAAACAATTTACAGCCATTTTTACATTTTTCTTAAAACTATGTTTACCTTTTTCAAAACTAATATCAATAATGTATAGCTTTTTAAAACCAGGTTTTAATATTATTTGTATTAATATGTTATTATAATTATTGTCACAAATACAATGCATCAAAGAATTTTAAAAATCTAGTTGGAACTTGTCACATTTTAAACATATTATTATTATGAATGCAGTTATTAATTTTCTTTTTAAAATTTTTTCTCAATAAATGCTATGTAGAATTTTTCAAAACCAATGTAAAACTTTGTATAACATTTTCTGACCAATATATTATTAGGTAAGCATAATAATACTACTACTACTAATAATAATAACAATAATAATAATAAGAAGAATAATAGTAATTATTATTATAATTAGTAGCATCAGTAGTAGTATTTTATTTAAAGCTATTTTAATCTGTTAAACTTTTGAATAATTATGTTATCATTTTTAAAATTATAAGCACTACTCTAAAAATATGTATTCTATTTTAAACTATCCAAATTAGTTTGTAACTTTTTAAAAGTATAGATCATTATTATTAGAACTATTATATTTACTATTCCTAAATCAAGTCTAAGAATGCTGGGTACAGGTACATTACAAGAAGCGTATCTGTTGCGTTTTATATGCAGATCAGTTTGCAGGTTAATCTGTAGGACTGGACAAATGGACTGAATATCAGTGGAATGGTCTGTTATTTTCTGTGCATGCTTATTATTTTATGTACTCACCATCACACATACAGACTTCTTTCCTTCTTGTCTGCTAATAGGGTAGAATTTAACAGAATAAAGTTGGCTTATCTTGACGCCTGCATTTACTATGCAGGGGCCCTTCTTTTGACAATGTATAAATGATTCAGCAACTGGCCAGTGCCCACAATTGCTTAATATATACTGTCTCAGTAGAT
>JASANK010661201.1:0-10158 GCA_031753695.1 Desmognathus marmoratus | reverse complement strand
AGGGCTCTCCTGGCGCTCTCAGTGGCAGTGGGGGCGGAGAGAAACAGCCTGTGACCATCGACGCACTGATTGGCTGGCCCCTTGAGGTGGTGCCCGCCCATCCGGCACCAAAGCCCCAATCAGAAGAGGGACTGCAGTTTAAAAGAGGAAATGAAGTTGTAAGCAGCCACTAATTGAATGAACTGCACACCGTGATATTGAAGCAAGCGCCACAACAGAAGACTTTTTAACTTTTCTACTCAGCGGCACGCTAGCACTTTAGAAAATCTACCTCACCTGCCAAGAGCGATAACGCTGTTCAGGAGGGCTCTCCTGGCGCTCTCAGTGGCAGTGGGGGCGGAGAGAAACAGCCTGTGACCATCGACGCACTGATTGGCTGGCCCCTTGAGGTGGTGCCCGCCCATCCGGCACCAAAGCCCCAATCAGAAGAGGGACTGCAGTTTAAAAAGCAGTCACTTTACACCGAGCAGCGCGACGGATAGCGCGCATTGCGCAAAGTGCGATAAGTGTTTTGAAGAAATCGTCTGGTCGTCTGTGAGTTCTGTGTGTTATATGTGAAATTGCAATTTTTATTGTTCAAGTGATTCTGGTTTTTAATGCATTTTCATTAGCTTGAGTTTGTAACTAATCATTCTAAATTACTTTTTACTAATTACATCTTTTTATACTGGTACTTAAAACTATTAAGATACTTGCAGGAGGAGTTTTGCTTGTTACTTGTAATTTTCTACTACATCTGGGTGTTCCTGCCATATTGGTAAGCGATGCCACCAAAAAAAGATAAAACCTCTCTCATGTCTCTGAGATCAGGCATACCATCAGGGAGCTGTAATCAATCACCTGCACTAGGAAGAGATTTGGCGGGATTTAAACAAGGTACTTTAAACAGTTTTTTAACTAAACAACAGACACCTGCACAGTCAGACTCACCAAGTGGTTCTGTGGTGAACACCGCACCTGCTCTGCCAATATGTAATAGTAAAGAAACTGCAGTAATGGTGCATAAAGAGAATTTGGTGATAGCAATTAATGAGGAAATTGGCAATTCTATAACTGACTCTGTTATACTGCAAGGTTGCTCGTCTCCTAATGTGACACATAAAACCTCTGGAGACTCTGTTTTATACTCTACGGTTATAGAATGTTCCAATAGTGTACCGATTACTTTTGATTTGAACAATACTGCTATCTCTGGTTGTAATGAAACCAATCCACCAGGCAATGATAGGAATAGTCCAACATTGCACACAAAAAGTCAACACATATGTGGTGGCAGCACAACTGTGGAGACTAATTTAACTCCTGTTCCACCATCGCCAGCAGATAGTGATTCCTTTAATCAATTCAAAGATATAATGCAGGAAGTAATGGGTACACTCTTTGAATTAAAAAATGAAATCACAAATTTGAAAATTAGGACGAATGATTCCCTTGCAGCATTAACGCAAAAAATTATGGATACCGATAAAAATGTTGCAATAAGGGATTCACTCATGATGTCTAAAATAAAAGAACATGATGATACTTTGAATAAAATTGAAGTCAGCATAAATGTACTTCACGATATCAGTGTAGTTACTCAGGAGTCTGTCTCGAGTGCTGTTAAATTGACACAACGAATAGCAAGTAAACAAAATGCGGAAACTGATAATCGGCCCATTATAACAGAAGTCTGCAAAAGTAATGATATTGAAATAGTGGAGATTGGCGCTACCATTGTATCCCAGGATAATGAAAGATCTCAGGATGGTACGAATGAGGCTACGGCTGCCAATACATATTCTATCTTTAATCCACCTAGAACTCTTAATGCAGAAAAGATGGGATCAGTACCGCCACAATCAAAAAAACGTAAAATTGAAAACCCAGTTGGGGCTACTGCGAAAAAAATCGCAAGTAAGAATAAAGTCAAAGTAAAAAATACTATCATGCCTCCAAGACCATGCCCCAGAATGACTGAAATAAATCAGAAAAAACCAAAACTCCAGGGTAGCTGGACTGATATCGTGAAAAAGCATGAAGCAGTATTACGAACAGGAAATGAGACCATAAATGCACGTAGTATTCTGCTTACACCATTGTTCGAGAATGTCAGAAACCATGGGTTGTATCTGAATAGAGGTGTATTTTTAACTCTTTGTGCCAATACTAAAGAACTGTCTAGTATATGTACAAGTATGATTGAAACAGTATCCTTTAAACCTATAGCAGAGACTGGTTATGAAACAACCATTGTCACTTTCTATAGAAGAGAAGATGCTTATTATGTTATGGAACATGCAGAGGCATTTTTAAAAATTGGTATTGATATCCAAATGGAAAACGAGCAGATTTACTGTAATCTAAGTAGATCAGTACATCAGTTAACCAGGAGGGATATCTGTTTAGCACAACGCCCTCTTCCTCCGGTGCCCAGTAGATCGGCTGAGAATCATAATGTTAGTATTAACAACACAATAAGTGATGAAACAGAGTATGAGGAAGTGGACTCCTGTAATTTGTCTGATGAGGAGGAGATCGACTAGCTACATGGCCTAAAAATGGTCTCATGGAATAGTGCAGGGTTTTTTAGGAATTGTAAGACTCCCTCCCATGTAGAAGTACCATCAAATATTAAGGGTTGTGACATAGCACTTTTTCAGGAGACCTGGGCATGTGGTGTAGTCACTATTGAAGGTTATGAGTGTGCCCACTATGCAGCTGACCCTACAAGCATGGGTCATGCAAGTGGAGGATTGTTAACAGCAATTAGGTGTGGTTTAAACTGTGTCATCGCAAAAGTTTGGATGCCAATTAAAGGTATTCTTGGTGTATTGTTGGAAAAATATACGCCAGCAACAAATAAATTGCAACAACTAATAATCTGGAATTGTTATCTTCATCCTATAAAAATAAAAAAATGCACCAAAGAGTACATTCAAGTAATTAATTGGATATTAAATGACAACATCCTGAACCACCCTAATGCAGTTAACATCTTTGGGGGCGATTTCAATCTTAGCTTTTTGCATATAAGAATCAATAGTGAGGTATATGATTGGATCGATGACATCCCTAGCGTAGTCACGTCCTCCAAAAATAGGGTAGGACGCACCGATCGGGAAATTTATCATTGCTTTTTAGACCATCAAATGATTGCTGTCAATGGCCGTCTACCTCAGGATTCTCCAAATAAAAGTACGTTTAAACGGGGTGACTCCACCTCAACGATCGACTACTTTATAGTACCATCGAGTGTGTTCGTTCTTATCTATGACTTTAAAGTACAAGATCTAAGTAGTGGAGATCACTCACCCATAAATATGACCATCAAGCTACTGGATAGACAGGGTGATAATAATGATCATTGCATCCCGTTGCAGCTCCAGAAGGGCTGGTTAATTAATTGGAGACACTGTGATGGCGATATATTCTGTGACCAATTAGTTGATGTTTTAGCTAATTGTATAAATATCAACAGATCCACCCAGATAGATATAAATAAAAACTTTTCGAATACCTGTGAGGCACTACGTAAAATAATCTGGCACGAAAAGCAACTGGTACGTAGACAACCGAAGAGTTGGTTTGACAATGATTGTCGATATAAGAAAAGAATGTATAATAAGCAAATACGTCAATTATCATATAGCGACGTAGCACATAGGCGTAAGCTACGTGCTGATAAAAACAGATACTTCTGGGAAAAAAGAAAAGCATTCATGCAGAGCAACTGGGAGGAGTTTGATACCATCCTAGCTAAGGGCAATAGTAGATCTATGTGGTCCTATATAAATAATAAAATTTCCCTAAATAGTGACAATAAAATAAATGCTAGTGTGACACATCAGGCATGGTTGAATTTTGTGGCAGAATATTTCTCCACGTCGGATGAAAAACCGATGCAAATTAATTATCAGTTGTTACCATCACTCCCTCTGATGTCAGAACCACAAATAAATGAAATTATTCGAACCTTTAGTAACTCACGGGCAGCTGGCCCAGACGGCATACCAGCCATTATTATAAAAAGGCACAGTGAAGTATGGGCGCCGATTTTAAAAGTGCTATTTAACAACATAATTGTCACTGGTAAAATACCATCTTCCTGGCAAGGCTCAATACTGTTGCCAGTATATAAGAAAGGACCGAGGGATGCACCCTCTTCCTATCGCCTCTTAGCATTGTCAGACGTATCCGGCAAAATCTTTGCTAAACATCTATTACAGCATTTAGAACAATGGGTACAAAAAAATAAGGCTATACCAGCCACCCAAGTTGGGTATCAAAAAGGATTGGGAACTATGCATCAGGGTTTCCTGTTAAATCTACTGGCAACTAAATATCAATCCAGAGGAGCCAAGCTTTATGCGTGTTATGTCGATCTCAGTGGCGCCTTCGATTCTATAAACAGAACACTCTTGTGGTTAAAATTGGCTAAAATTGGCGTACCTAAAACATTAATTTACTTAATGCGTGAAATGTACACTGCAACCTGGGCCAAAGTAAGATACACGCCCTGCAATAAAATGACTAATAGTATACCTGTTTGCAAAGGGGTGAGACAAGGTTGTGTGATGGCCCCCATCCTATACAATCTATTTGTCAGCGATTTGGATGCCACACTTAACTGTCGGGAAACAGTGTCCCCGAAAGTTAATGGCATTTTGGTCACCAACTTATCCTATGCTGATGACTCAGTAATTTTAGATTTGACCATCTCTGGTTTGCAAAAAAAACTTAACATCTTTTTTGATTATTGCAACCAGAATGGTCTTGTCATCAACATTGGAAAAACAAAAACAATGACGTTTCATAAACATTATGTGAATAGTTCCATTATTACCATCAATGAGAATAAGGTTGAACATGTCTCTGAATATAAATATTTAGGAATGTTGTTTGTGCACAATTGTTCTTGGAAACAACATTGTCAGATGTCAATCAGCAAAGCAATGGGATTGCTAGCAGGAGTTGTCAAATTTGGCTCAATGTTTTCAGGCTGGAACCCAAAAACGCTGCGAACCATATATATGGGTAAAATACAGCCGATCCTATTATATGGCGCAGAACTTTGGGGAGTATCAACAAGTTATGAATTAGAGAAAGCAGAGGGGTGCATTTTACGTAAAATGTTTTTTTTGCCAAAAAGTATGCCAGTTTCAGCCATTCTATGTGAATTGAATATTATCTCATCACTTGTGCTTGCCCAGACAAGATATTTAATGTTCTGCCATAAAATTAAACTTCAAGATTCTAGTGTATTAGCCCATAATGGTATGCTCGAGTTAACTAACAGCAGTTGGGCCAGCACTAATGGCCCACGTGGTTTATTGATAAATCTAGTCAACAGTTGGGAAATGATGGAGACATGGGATTGTAAGGGTTGTAAGTTTAATGAAATAAAACCTGTTTGGAAAGCACAAATGAAAATAATGAATGAAAAAAGCATGTTTAATAAAAACAGAACATATAGCTCATTACTTCTCTATAACCACCCTGAGATTACACAAGAATCGATATATGTTAGTCACTGTGAATTACCATTGTTGGTATTTTATATGATATTAAGAACAGGGCAGCTAAACGTGTTAATGAAGTACAAGAGAAGTAAAGAGCGAACGAGATGTAATTGTGAAATACCTGATGAAGTTTTTTTAATGCACCTGCTATGTGAATGTAAACATTATGATAATGAAAGAATGAAATGGTTAAAACCGATTTTCAAAGCAACGATAAATATACTTAGTTGTATCTCTATGTTAATGAATTTGACTACCTCGCTGGAAATATCGCGGTTAGTGTGTTTTTTAAAAGAAATTGGTCTGCTCACTATACAAGGAATTAATAGAATGATTTATGTTATTTAGTTGATTCCAACCTAAAATAGTAATGAATTGTGGAGATGAATATAAACTAAAATTGAGTGAAAATACTAAACAATTTATTTCTTCTGTATAATGATTGGCAAATAATTATTGTAAATGGGAATTGTGATTACTATGACATATTAATGAATTGTGGAAATGTATATAAATTGGAAGAGAATGAAAATGCCAAATATTTTTATAACTTCTTTTTTTCCTGTACAATGTTTGGTTAAAAATGACGTTTTGTACTTTATGCATTAATTTGCTTAATAAAGTATTTTATTATTATTATTACTATGCAGCTATTTTTGTGTCCGATTTTCACCAGAGGAAGTCGAGGCAATGCTTTAATTTTAAAGTGCAGTTACTGTAAAATGAAGCATTTTTAAATGAATGACAAATTACAGTTGTATGTAAGTTTTGAAGGATAATGCAGAGAGCTAAAGTAGTGACAGCTGAGATGGACCCTTCAAAATGACAGAACAGCCTCAGCAGGTTAATTCGCTTAATCCACTGAGGCTGCTCTGTGTGATGAGAGAGCTTGCGGGCAGCAGGGATTGGTTCCCCTGCTGCTCGCTTGCACAACCGTGTCACCTAGCAAATTCAGCGGTTTCTGAACTGCTGAAGCTGCTCTCATCCACGGCTGTGCTCGTGGGCAGCAGCAGTGGAACCAATCCCTGACAGCTGCAAGCTCTCCTGTCATGTCACAGAGCATCTGCAGCAGTTAGAAATGCAAATGCGAGCGGTTGCATCTGTGACCACTGCAGCCGCCTCAGCTTCGGCTTGGGCCATAACTGGTGGCAGATTTTTAACTGGTGATAATTCCTGCCAGCCCAGTCCATAAGGCTTAATTAGCAACTTGTGGTTGTTGGAGACTTTGTTTCAGCCACCTGATTGGCTGAACAATCGATCGAGGAGCCCTCTCAAAGCCCTCTTGAAAGAATGGCAGGGCCAACTGTCATTCCTGCCAAAATCAGAACATTCTTGCCTGAACAATTCACCAACATCAGAAGACCTAGAAAGATCATTCCATATCTAACTTTTCCCCAAAAAGTAACTCTCATGCCAGTGATGAGCAGACTGGACTTCGCTATCTCCATCCTCCTGGGTACCAACAACTGTCACCTCAAATATCTGCAAAGGGTCCATAATTTATTAGCTAGGCTTGTGCTAAACATTTAATGTGAGGGATCATATTTACCAAGCCCTTCACGGGCTCACAATCAGAAGGAGGATTGCATTCATATGTGCTTCATCCATTAAACTTTCCATGCAACCGGACAACCTATGTAGAACATCACATTTAAAAGTGCAGTCCCATTCAGGATAACAAGGCAAGAGGAGGGGCCTTGACTACAAGAACACTGCTCCAAGAAGTTTTTTTGTTGTATTTGTTTGTAGGCAACATGGTCTGGCACAGCCCCTGAAGAAGTCCCACCAATTACTTTGAGGGATGAAACATGCCACATTGGGCACGAAAGGAAGTTGAATTACCAATTACAAGGGTGTCAGCTTGAATGACTATGAATAGTTTGTACATTTAGACAGTCAGATCAGATAGGATGTTGTTTTAATTCCTTTTATCATACCCTAGACATTGTTAAACATCAGCGATTGGGTAAAACCCAATCACGTGACGTTTAACAATTGCCAATATCACACGCTTGTGTGATATTGGCAAACGTTCTATGTCAGCATGGAAACGTGCTGACATAGAACTCTACACCAAGATCATACAGACAAGCAATCGTAGCAAATGCCCATAGACATATATAACGAATTCTCTCAATATTTATGTACATAGGCTAACATAAAAAAACATTATCACCCTTGCAATCTGTGTACTTCCCAGTTTTGTTTACATCTAAATGAAGGGAACAAGCACGTATGGCCACATCACTGTGGAACGGAGCTTACGTTACCACTTGAGTTAAAGCACAAGTCTATTTTGTGATAGGACACGGGTAGGCCATAATAACTAATGAGTTACTAGGGTAATATGCATGATTATACAGAAGAATAGAGGCCCTCCGATCCCACACGTTTCTATGAGAAACAGTAGACACCAGGATACTGAATGGTCAACATAAATAAACAATCACACACTATACAATGAACAGAATACTGCAAATATACCAACATCTTGGCATATGCACATAGGTGCTGACCCAACCAACAGTTACAACTGAATAGGATACAACTTACCAGTCATCAGGACACCCCATATCATAAGGATGAGTCCCAGGAATAAGACTAAATACATGACAATGCAAGACATAATGAAGATTCCTATACAAGGATGGATAAGTATTCAAAATATAAAACAGCATTAAAAAGGGTATAAGGTGCTTTTGTAGCTCTTTATCTGCTGCCGGATTTTCTGCTGGGGTCTCATATGTTGCCTTTCCGTTCTGTTATTTGGGTTCTTCTTGCTGCTGGGTCGCATATGTCCCCTTCCCACTCTGCTTCCATGGTTGCGTGCTGCCCAGCATACAGTCACTGTTTACTTCTGTGGTCACGTGCAGGGTTCAGCCCGTTTTTTTTTTTTAGTCTGCCGGTTGGTATTTTCTGAAGTGGTCCTTGCGTGTCAGGCAGCGCTATATGGGTATGGCTGGATGGGCGGGGCTTCATGTTGAAGGTTTTACATGTCTGGAGGGGACTATGGTGCCGAAGGCTTAGAAGCTTGGTAAGACACTTTTATAGAAATCTTTTAAATGTGTTCCCGGGACTGGTGGGTGGTTAAGATTAGTTGGACTTGGGTATGGATGATCGGGGTGAGACTGGAAGGGGGAGGGAGAAGAGGGGACATATTATTGGTGGTGAGATTGGGCGGATGGGTGATGGTGGTGGGACTGGGGTGAAGCGTGCAGGTCATTTGGTGGGAGGGGCGTGGGGTGGGTGGGGTGCGGGTGCTATTGGTGGAAGGAACAGGGGCCCATAGGGCCTGAGCCCCCACAATAACGCTACCCCAGTGGAATTTGAAGGATGCAGCCAGTCTGCAGTGACATGGAATGTTGCAGCAGGTGGGCCTTGACCAATCCATCCCAAACTTAAAAAAGATATGGATGGATCATGTTGTTTGGTACACAGGACTTGTGAAGTTCACGAGCATATATAAACCCAAACGCTGAGAATAAGAGGGTACTATCTCACAAAAAACAGGCTGAGGAGGAACTTGCCTCGGTTTGTCACACAAAGATACTGCAACTGTGGTGTAGACGTGCAGTATAAAAACCCCAGCTAACAAAACATAACATAACAAGGATAGACAGTAGTATTAATGTACAGTATCTACTGCTTATAAGCTGGTTTTAGACAATGTTACCTGTTATGATGACCTCTGGTGACTGGTGCATTTCTTTAGTACATTCCCACCCACCACCAGAACCACAGCACCTTGTTTTATATCAGTTAAAAAAAATAGGCATTTAAAATTCCCTCAACCTTCTGATCTTGTTGCTTTCAGCTAGATTGGTCGGCATTTTGCTAAAACTGTATTTGTGAAATTACATTGAAGGTTGGAATAGTAAAAATCCCTCTCTGATTTTGCTTCTTTAGAAACTGAAATTTATTTGTGGTACTACCTTAAGGGTCATTCATTGCTAGTTCCACTAAATCAAATCTATCAAAATGTTATTCTACCAGAAGACATTCATATGTACACAAAGCCTAATCTACCCAAACAGATTTTCTTTGAAAACTAAGTTTTAAAACATAGCTTCTCTGAAGTAGAAATATATATGTTGAATTCAAGTGTCTGACAAGGGTATACAACTGACAAGTAGCCATGCTTGAGCCTTGCGGAAAATGACTCACAAGCCTTTTTGAACTTCTTCATGAAGTTTGAAAAGGCTCATGGGTAAGTTTCAAACCTTTAAAGGGCTTCGACTCAGGCTCAAACCCATTCGAATTTGGCTTTAACATAGGGTTTGAAGCAGGTTTGAAGGTTCGAGCCCAGTTTTAAGTTCTTTGAAACACTTTAGATCCACATGTATGTTTAGAAGTGGCATTTATACACACACACACATACACAAATACACATATATATATGTACATATATGTGTGTGTGTGCTGTGAGGACAGTCTGTTTGGTGTGAGTGGACTTTTCGGTTTTTTTCGCCAGCTAGGGGCCAAATGGACCCCTAGGCTGGGCGTGTGTGTGTGTTAGATAGGGGTTAGGGTGCTCCCTGGGTGCCCCTAGTCGCTGCTGGGGTCGCGTGCGACCCCTGGTACAGCATGGTAAGGTGGGGAGGGTCCTCGGGAGGGTCCTACGATGTCCATAGGTGCCTGTAACTCCCTGCCCTAGGCT
>JASANK010660092.1:0-10165 GCA_031753695.1 Desmognathus marmoratus | reverse complement strand
TGGCCTGATGCTGGGCTATCAACATGGCCTTATCATGGTCCAAAGACCTGCTATGGCTGGCCTCCAGCCGGCCGAGTGATTGCAACAGATTCCACTGGGTGCTCTCCCACAGATTGCGGTGGATTGTCCACAGGTGGTTATGGCAAAGGACTGCTTGCAGGGGAGCTGTGGGTTGGGCAATGGGTGGTGGTGTCCTCCACTGCATCTCCTTCTAATTCTGATTCGGACTATGGAGGGGTGATGTCATCACTGAGGATCAGCAACAACATGTCCTTATTCACATCATGAGGGGGCCAAGGGTAATGTTCAGATGGAGCTGCATGGCCGCTTAGCCAGGGACATAGCTAAGTGTGGCTCCTAGGTGTTAGCTGGGGGAGCGTTTAACCAGGTCCTTTCTTCCCTTGGGTAGTGCTAGGTTGTTACTTGACCTGTGTCATCACTGCTGATGTCTTGGATTTGCTGACAGGGTGGTCTCTGAGGCAAGGGTTCCTTGGCAGCTGTTGGGGTGGTGGCCTTTTGCACTTCAGCGCTGCAGAGATTGGTTGGGTAGCAGGAAAGGACCCCTTTGGTGGCATAGTAGCTGCCTCAGCCACATCCCTTACAGTGCGATCCTTTCCCTTGCTCCTCCCCTGCCAGTAGATTGATCTGTGGACAGATGAGATGGTACTCATTGCTGCCAAAGAACAAACATGTGTCCTGCCAGTTGTACAAGAGAATCAGGAACTATATGGCATACAGGCTGGATCCTGTCTTAAATCCATCTTATGGCGCTATTACTACTGAGACACAAGTCATGTTTCATTGCCTATAACTGTGGCTATGTATGTTTGGTCCATAGGTATTGGTGATGTTATGCATTGTCATGATCATTCAATCAATCAATCAATCAATCAGGTTTTTATTGAGCGCTTCATACATAATAGCATCAGTGCGCATAAAAACAAATAAACAAATAGAAACATGAATTAAAATGAGTTAAAGACAAAACAGAAGTAGAACCAGACAAATATTTAAAATGTAAGGACTGTCAAGATGCAGAGGCCATCCATTCCCAAGAGCAGGTAAGCTATGAGGTTGATTCCCGGGACCTCAGGAGTATTTTTCAGGCCAGTTTGAAGTGGTCAAGCTGCAGAATGGAATGAATCTCCAAGGGCAGACCGGCAAGGATCTGCCTCCCTTGCACTCCAATCTGTACTTAGGCACTGCCATAAGATTTGCAGAAACTGAGCGAAGTGAGGAAGTCCGAGCGGAGGCATGGGGAGCCTCTATCCAGTGTTGCATATAGATTGGACATGTCTGATGTTGAATTTTCCATGCAGTGACAAATAGTTTCAGGCTTAATTTGTCTTTTACAGTCAGTCAACCAAGTTTTCTTCGGCCCTCAGAGACGTTTCGTAATGCCTGAGGTCTAAGGTCATCCTGATCGCACGAGTTTGAAGTTTTTGCAACTTCTGGCATGAGGACTGGGTAAGTCCAGCTAGTGTTAGACTGCAGCACGAGAGGTGAGAGGGCCGAAAGAATTGGGCCAGGGGAAGGGGAGGGTGGGTGAACTGTCCATAGCCCCAGTGAGGAGGACCTCAGTCTCAGCCCTTTGATACAAAGCCAATTGTCCTCCATCCAGGACTGGATGGACCGAAGACAGCCCTCAACCTGATCCCTATCCGGGAAACGCTCAAGGAGGTCAAGCAACAACTGAGTGTCATCCGCATACATTTGAAATGGGAGACCAAAGTCTTGAATCACAGATGCCAATGGGTGCGGGTAGATGTTGAAGAGGAGTGGGGACAGGGAAGAGCCCTGTGGAACTCCCCACTTCTCCTCAATGTGGGGTGGTTGGTGCTCTCTTGTATGGCTTGCTCCTGTTCTCCTTGCAACTAGAGGGGGACCCCTAATACTACACACAATGCAACTCATGAGTACTCACCTGTACCTATAGCTCCTGACCCAAAACTGTGGCACTAGCAGGGTCTCCCACAAGACCTCCTTCATTTTGCCTGTTCCCCAATGTCCACAGTAATAAAGGACATCCTCACAGAATTAAACGTTTCACAATAGTATAACACTGGGCTTGAAAGCTAGGTACCACCAGCTAGAGTTACATCCTGCTTTAAGATAAATCAGAACATTTTCAACTCCCCAGGACTGTTAAGGTACCAAAGACTGTCGTTCCGGGTGTTGTCAGCTGAAGAAGTATTTAACAGTGTCATTTGTGATTGCCTGGCTGGGCCTCGTGACACTCTGAACATCAGTGATGAGATCTTTGTACATGCAGTGTATCTGGAGGCTCATCTGGTGTGACTTGAAGCTTTGCTGTATAGGGTAGAGGAGTGTGGATTAAAACTGAATAAGGCAAAACGTACATTTTTGCAGAGGGAGGTCAATTTGTTTTGGTTTTTTTTCAAGCAGATGGGTTAATCCTGACCCTGCAAAAGTGCAGGCCCTTCGTGATGCTGCCAGTATCACTGATGGTTCTGAGGTGCGAAAATATTCATCAAGCGGTCGGCCACTCTCTCACAACCTCTACAACAAATGCTCAGTCCCCTTCTTGTGGAAGGAGTACCATGTGCAGGCCCTTGAAGCAGTGAAGACCTCGCTTGTCCAAGCCTCAAAACTGAAGTACTTCAATGAAGAACACAGAACTTCTTGTGGGCACCAGCCGGTATCTTATCTTGTTGTTGAAGTTTTTTTCATTTGTCACTTTGGTCGAATCATTTTGACTCAATTTGTTTGTATTTTCGATATGTGTATGTCAGCAGCATTTTTGTTGACATGCACTTACAGTGAATATATTTATTTCGACTGGAAACAATCATTTTTTAATTGCATAGACTGTAGTCTAGAATGGCAATTCTTTTACATTCGATTATTTTTTAGATAGGGATTTGTGTACTCAACAACATTACTTGTCGAGATTATTGCATTCTTCCAAAAATATAAACAGTGTAAAAACAGTCAATCATTTTTGTGGGATGTAATTGATGCTTGACATTAACTGCTTCGATGAAAAGACCTATAACCCACCAGCCTGGTGGGACTGCCTAGGTGCATTGTTGCTACAAGTGGATAAGTCTGGTCACAGGTCCAATGTGTCCTATGCCAGCAGGGTGCTGAGCAGGTAGCAAATTTTTTTGATCGATTGCCATTTTGTTTGAATTATTTTAACCACATTTTTTCATATTTCAGTTAAGTGTAGTTCAAGAGAATTTTTGTTGAAATGCTCTTATAGGGAATACATTTATTTCGACTGGAAATAATATTTTTGGAATTTCACAGACTGGAGGATAGAACAGCAATTTTCCTTTACTTCAATTATATTTTTGGTAGGGATTTGTGCATTCAATAACAGTGCTTGTCGAGATTATTGCACTATTCCAAAACTATAAATGGTGTAAAAAAAACAGTCAATCATTTTTGTGGGCTGTAAATGTCATTCAACATTAAGTTCTACAATGATAAGATGTTTAATCTGCTGAGCAGCCGAGTGCAATGATACTCCCAAGCCACACTGGACTGTTTCACAATATTCTGGGGGTGTCACCAGATGTACTTGATGGGAAAAACTTTTGTCATTACTGATCATCATCCTTTTTTAACTGTGATGTAATGATCACAATATATCCTGCTAATGGGATTCATTTATCAACTTTGGAAAGATTGTGGACTGAGTCAAACCTGCAAGAATTTAAACCGTCATCTGCAAATTGTGGACAGATCTTGAAGAGCTCACTGGCTTTCTAACTTAGTGCTCACCCTTAGAGATTTATCAATATGATAATCATGAGATAAATATATACAAGAGAATCTTCACACAGAAGCTATGTAAATGCCTTTCCAGAGTGTTGTTTATGAAATTGGTTAAATTACATTGTTAAGTAATTAAAAGGTGTTTGTTAAAATATCTACTAAATCTACATGAGTTCATAGTGAACTGCTTCTTCAAAATGTAAGCGGTTCATTTTCTCATAGATAAAAAAATATCTTCCATACGAATGGTCTGATCTAAGGGATTTTACAGTTTCAATGTAGGACAGCAGACTTTCTTCCAGTATGTTTGTGCAAAGTAAAGTTTCTATTTACAATCCTGCCACTGATAATATGTGAACCTACTTACTTCACATCTCATAGCCCAGTTACCTCTTTTCTATGTCAAGAGATGGCACAGCATGGAAGTTGCTAGGAATACTTCCTACTTTCGCACATCTGCTCCTGGATTGTCAAGAGGTGAGTTCAACTCTAGATTCACAGGGCTCCTGGTCTTTGTTTCTTTGGTGAAGCCATGAGGTATCTATGGAAAACACTTGATTCTAATGTACATATTTTCAAAGCACTAAAGCAGCATTAATTCAGCCTGCAGATAAAGGTCTGCAGATACACGGAATGGGATGCGGGTCTGTGTAATTGCATCTTCCTTTGATAGTGCACAATTTGCATGTTCTTTATTTAATGAGGGCTGAAACTATTATATATTTTATTTTTAAGGCCCATGGTTGTGGCAGGTTTTGAAACTTCTAGCCAAGTTTATGTAGAAGATATTGGTTGAATGATTTTGAAAGGTTTGAGGCTAGAGAGAACCCCAAAACTGTTGAAAAGCAGGGCATTATTTATGCTTAAAGTCCTTTTGTTAATTTTAATATTACTGGAAAACAAGCCCCTGTTGCCAAAATAGCTCTACCTGAAATTGCAATGCTGTATATTAGGTCTCAAATTAGAGTTTAACCCCATTACTGTGGATCACGAGTAAGACTCGTCCAAATGGGAGCTGTCCTAACATTGTCAATGGAATTCACCACTGACATAATTATGCCTAATAGCAGCACTTAAGGTGTTAATAGTTTTTAGTTGGGGATCAGTATGGTGATTTTTACTTTTGGGTTGCCTTTGTTCTCCTTTTCAATGTTTGTTTTGTGAAATGTCTTAGAGCAGGATACTCAAAGTGTGACCCAAGGGCCACTTGCGGCCCCCCAAGCAATTTGCTGCTGCAACTCCGTAGATCTCAGGTATAAAATGAACAGCATTTTTAAAAGAAAATCTTGAATTTAATTGCCAGACATTAAGTTAGGCTGTGTTTTTAGCAAATATGTTTAAGATGAATGATTTTCATCTGTAATATTGCCCATTTTGCACATCTTTTAATACTTGCTATCCCGATTTTTGATTTACATGAAACTTTTATACCATTATTGCGGCCCTCGGTCAAACCCACATCGGATATGTGGCCACCCCAGTGAATGTTTGCGAGTACGCCTGTCTTAGAGCGTACGCTGCCCACTGAACCTTGCTCCTTGCAGCTCTTACCTCCATGGCATCTCTAGCTTTACTAGCTGCTTGACGCATTATTAGCTACCTTGCACTCTGTTTTACTGCTATCTGCTGCTTACTGATATCGCCATCTTTGCATTGTCACTTTATATGCAGTCTTTGCACATCGGTTAATGTGATACTTCTGCAACCGCTTTGTTTATTGACTGCCCATTGCTTGGCTTTTATGAATTTCACATTTTTTAATTTTTGTATGCAATACCCAAACTTTTTTTTAATAAAATTGTATCTATTGCTATTTTATTCTTTTGCTGCTTAATATCTCATTTGTGCACTACTGTGTTCAGATTTCACACTTAGAACAGTTGTGTATCCGGTCGGTTCAGTTTGAACCCATCTTGTTTAGATCAGAAACCACATTTCCCAGAAGCCTTAGCGCTTTTAAAGCCGTCAGGGCCGGCGCGTCGGCGACCTGTTTTGAGCGGCCTGTCTGCGCCTGTCCGCGCATTGTCCGCCATGTCTGCCTGTTGCTTTATCTCTCCGGACTGGAGGGAAGCCATGGAGTTTTGGGACAGTCTATGTAGCCCAGTAGGTTTGGCTAACTCTTGGGACCCTATATTGCCTATTATTGATGCTGGTGAGGTGTGTGGGGATAGGTCGGTTATCCTAAGTGATTGCTTGTTGAACTCTGTACCTGGGGGCAACTCAAGCGCAAGGAATGCAATCCCAATCACTGCAGATGCTATCTTTTCCTCAACACCACCAAACTATGTCTCCATATCTACTGTAAAAACCTTGGCATCTGGCCCTATATTTTTATCAGCTGAGCCCATGACAGTAAAACATACTCCTATATTGGCGGACATAGTTGTCTCCACAGTAGCAGTTTGCTATGCCCATAGCTCGCCTTTAAAATCTCCAGGAAAAGCACATCTTCGGCAAACTGCAGAGCCTCACATCCAACTGTGTGCTCTTAACACAAGATCTATGGTGAAACATTGTTTTGAGGTTTCTGACTTCATTATAACTCACGACATTGACGTAATGGCACTGTCAGAGACATGGCTGCATGATGCTGCTGGGGTGGCGGCTGGCTGCGCCACACCAGAAGGTTACTCCATATTTAGAGCGGATAGGACCAATGGTCTTGGCGGGGGCGTGGCCTGCATAATAAAGAACTCCTTGGTAGCTCATCAGCTTTGCTCGGTTCAGCAGGAGTCTTTTGATCACTTGTTGATAAAGATCCAGATTGATTTTAATACCTCCTTGACTTGCCTCATTATATATAGGCCTCCGCCTGATGCCCCTGCTTTTTGTGAACAATTAACCTCACTATTGTCAGTTCATCTGAAACCTAACTCTAAATTCCTGATTTGTGGGGATCTGAATTACTGGGCAGGCAACTCAAGTGATAAGGAAGGGACTCACGTGTTGGCTACCCTCGAAGCTTTAGGCTTTGTGCAACACATTGCATGCCCGACACATGAATTGGGAAACACCTTGGACTGGCTGCTAACTTATAACATCTTTCCCAAAGACATCCGAGTTTTTCCTTGTCCTTGGTCAGACCACTTCTTCATATGCCACGCTCTAAATGTAGACCAACTTCAAGCCAAGCCTGTATACAAGCGACTTATAAAAACTTGTCGCAACATAAGCAAGATTTCAATCTCTCACTTCATGGCTTGTGTGGAACCTCCACTAACAGATTTTCTAGTCTCTGATAACTCAGACTTTATTGCATCAGGAATTAAGAATATACTAAACAACACCACTGATCTGTTAGCCCCAGAAAAAATGAAAATGGTTAAAACAGAGGTCAGGTCTAAGACGTGGTTTTCAGATGAAATTCTAATGGCTCGTAGCTATAAAAGGAAGGCAGAGGCAGTGTGGAGACGTTTGCCAAATGAACAATCTAAGAACTCTTATAAACTGGCTGCTAAAGGTTATAAGGAGGCAATTTATAAAGCCAAATTGGAGTGGTATAATGACAGGATTGAGTCTGCCAAGTCTAGTTCAAGGGAACTATTCAAAGCTGTAAAAGAGTTAGAAGGAATTCCTACGTCCAAAGATCTTCCCATTCCTTCTAAAGACTGGTGCAATAATATTCAAACATCTATGTTTGCAAAAATCGAGAAACACGTTGCCTCTATTGAGGCTAAAATCTCCACACTTTCCAAATTAGATGATTTAAATTCAATCGGTGCACAGTCAGAGCTGTTAAATCTCATGCCTAGTTTTGCCTTTCGACCAGTGACGATTGATGAAATCTCAAAAATTATTGGCAGAATGAAACCAACACCATATAAAGGAGATCTTGTTACGGCCGACCTGATGAAAAGGGCAATCTCAGTATTGGCGCCAGTATTGGTTAAACTTGTAAACACCTCATTTACAACTGCCAGTGTACCCTCCTGCCTCAAGGAGGCGTGGATCTCACCTCTTCTAAAGAAACCCAGCCTGGATCCTGGTGATCCGCTGAACTACAGACCCATAACGCATGTGTCCTTTTTATTAAAAATTCTGGATGCAGTGGCTCATCTTCAGATTCGAGAATATCTGGAGACGAATAACCTTCTGAATGCTAGACAATCCGGGTTCCGGAAGGGTTTCGGAACTGAGACTGCATTACTGGACTTGAAAAACAATCTTTCAGAAATTATTGATAAGGGCAAACCGGCAATCCTATTGCTGTTGGATTTAAGCGCTGCCTTTGACCTGGTGGACCACGCGCTCCTGGTTCGCAGGTTAAAGGAATGCTTTAATTTTTCTTCATTAGCCACTGACTGGCTGGATTCTTTTTTGACTGGAAGAACAGCGAGAGTTTGTGTGGGCGAGGAGACAGCGGACCCTACACCTCTGCTAAGAGGTGTCCCTCAGGGTTCCTGTCTGTCTCCCATGCTCTACAACCTGTATACAAAACCACTGTTCGACCTACTTGTGTGTCACGGCGTAGGTTTCACAAACTACGCCGATGACACGCAGATCTTCCTACCTTTATCAGGATGTTATAAAACCGACATTACTAAGATCCAAACAGTTTATAATTTGATTCAAAACTGGATGGCTTGGAATAGGTTGGCCTTGAATGATGCCAAAACAGAGATTCTGCTACTGGGTACACGTGCCAAATTGGCAAAACTTTCTACCGATTATGCTAAGTTTGATATAGGGGGGGGTGTAATTCAGACTGCCTCGGTAGTTAAAACACTAGGCGTGTACTTGGACTCTAATCTCTCTATGGGAAATCATGTGGCTAAACTAAAGTCCTCCTGCGCATATATTTTAAAACTGATTCAACAAATCAAGAACTTTCTTTCTAAGAAGAATTTGGCTCGCGTGGCGGGAGCCTTTATCAATGCTAGACTGGACTACTGCAATAGTCTTCTTGCAGGAGTAGACAAAAAAGTGATCCAGTCTATGCAGATTATCCAAAATAACGCTGTAAGAACTGTGTTTGGATTGTCTAGGAGAGAGCACGTATCATCAGCAAGGAGAGATCTGCATTGGCTGCCGGTGCAGCACAGAATTACACACAAGATATGCTCGCTCGCTCATAAATGCATTCACGACACTGCCCCGAGCTACCTGAGCGACTGTGTCTCTCTCTATGCTCCTGCTCGATCCTTAAGATCGGAGGGCAACTTGAGCTTGAAGCCACCAAGGTTTAAACTGGCAACCTTTGGTGGCCGGATGTTTGCAGCTCAGGCGGCTGGTTGTTGGAATAAACTCCCAATCCCATTAAAACAAATTTCAGAGATTGAGGCCTTCAAAAAGAGTTTGAAGACCTTTCTCTTTGACAACGTAACCTGAATTAGCTTTGACGGTCCCGATGCTACCCCATGATGATGTTTCTTCTCTTCTCGTTTTTGTTGTGGTTACCTGGTAGAGCGCTGAGGCCTTCGGGTGAGTCCGCACTTTAAATAAAGTAATTGATTTGATTTGATTTGATATGTAACAAGAAGAACAAACAGGACTGTTAGTTTAAGACAACCTAGTGAGTTACTTATGACAAATACATTGCTCCATGTTTTACCTTGCTTCAATTAGTATATTCAGTCATGAAGGACAGAGAGATGAATCTGATTGTATTGTTGACCATTAAGTGAAAGGATCTATGATCTCTAGAATTAAAATCAATTCAAACCAAAAGGTATTTATTAAGTACTTATACCAACTTGTTTCCACGCACATGAAAATAAAATTTGGCAAATGCCCCCATCCAAGTGATGTACAACAGATCAAAAATAATGTAATGGTGTCTAGCTGTACAGCAATAACTTTAATATGACACAGGTTGATGAAGCAGCGAAGCAGAGGCAGGACAATCTTTAGCCATGCCATCATCCTCCATGTCTGACTTGAATTTGGCCACGATATCATCTCTCAATGAATTTGCTGCACTTTTCAGTAATGGATTTGCCAATATTTCTAAAGGAGTAAGAGATAAAGCATTTAGCATATGGGCTAAATCTCGAACCCAAGGGTTACAGTTTTAGGTGGAATGACCCATTATATCAGCCACTACTATGCTAGTAAAATTATGTTCTGGCCTCCTAGCGATAATACAAAAAAGAATAGAAGAGGGCCAGTACGAGCAACATGTTTTATTGGTGTTAATCCTAGCATAAGGTAAAGTATTTCAATGGCCGTAGAATGAGGAATATCCAATACACTAGTCAGTAAATTATTTTCCGTTAGACTGATAATTTCCCCATGGGTATAGCCCCATAATTCGGATAGGAATAGGCTTTGAGATTGTGACTTAATTTTATAGACTTTGAATACTTCTTTAATCACTTTACTTTTTCTTTATATAATGGTTTAATGTGCCGCACGCCCATGGGCCTCAGGGCACACAAAAAACAGAACAGAACATACAGACAGACAGAGAGCAGGACGGACA
>JASANK010658989.1:0-10248 GCA_031753695.1 Desmognathus marmoratus | reverse complement strand
TTGCACGAAAGAGCGATAGATCCCTGGTAATTTAACCCTGAGGACGGAACCCTGAGAGCCCTGCGCGTGCAGGCTAATGGAGGGAAGTCTCAGGGGGTTTGTGCGAAAAGGGCCGATCCACTACCTCTGGCCCCGCTTTCGTCACAGCGTCACAACCAATTTAGCAGAAAGAGAAATACAAAACAGGTGGGAGGGCCAAGTCGAAGGGAGGAATCAAGAGGAAATGAAGTGATGGCGATGAAATCATGTGTCAGGTCTAAAGTAATCGGTTTTTACGGCCTTCTTAAAAGCTACAGGATCAGTAATGTTGCGAGTGTTTTTGTTCAGAGAGTTCCAGATGAAGGCTGCCTGGACAGTGAAGTGCTAACCACCAAACGTGGAAAGTTTGTATCTGTCAGCTGTGATACGTATTTCAGAGGAGGAGCGGAGTGTTCTTACTGACATTTTAAGACTGATCTGTTTTCTCATGTATGTGTTTGCATATATTCAAACACACTTACATATATTAAAGGATGTCACACATCTTTTGAGGGGTATGGGAATGGCCCTGGTCTGACACATTATGACTTTGCTGTGAATTGACTGTGAATGTAATCCTGGAGAGGGTGGGGGTTTTATATATTGTGGATTTGTGTGTTGTACCTATTATGTATGTTAGCAATTGTAGATTCAGTAACTTTAAGGTGTGCCATGCATTTAACTGACCTATGTTCCCTGTATGAAATTACTTTGAGCTGCCTCTGAGCTGGAAATGTGTCTCTTTCTGTCCCCTGCCCCCGCTAGCCTGCTTGTGCCAGATGCCAACCATCTTCCCTGCCCTGGATTCCAGGCCTAAACCTGTTCTGTGACCTCCCCTCCCTCAGTGGGTCTAACCTCACTGTCTGGTCCCCAGCCCTGGAGCCCTCTGGGCTCCAGAAAGTCTGCCTGAGAGCCTCTCACTGAGGGGGTCCTGACAAATGAAACAATACCCCTAATTGCCATCCCCATAGCCCAGCCTGTCTGCACCCAACATTCCGACCGAACCTCTAGCCTTCCTATTGTCCTGACTCTCCCCCCTACCCCCTAAACACTGTGTTCAAACCAAACTGGTTTGCACCCCACCTAGAGCAGTCCCTCTCTGCCCACCCTGGCTGCTCCTGCCTCCAAAAAACAGTTTTCCTTCTCCTGGCCCTCCCACACTAACAGCCCTTGCCTCCTAAATCTAGTTTCCCTACTCTTGGGCATGCCTCTTCCATTCCACACTGACTGCTCCAGAAAACTAGTTTCCCGCTTCCCGGGCCTGCCTGCCTCCTGCCTTCGCATCCTACTCTACCTTCCCTGGGGAGGGCTAACAGCAGACTTCTGCTGGCCTTTCCCCTCAACCCCTCTTCTGAAGCCTGTCTCTGCCTCTGTCTCTGCCCTACTGGAGCTCTCCCTGCCTGTTGCCTCTTGCCTGCCTAGATATAGCGGAGCCGAATGCGGAGTTGATGCTGAGTTAAGGGTCTTTGGCTGACTGAGCTCGCCCTGTTTTCAAAAGAATTTGAACACTGTACCCTCTGAAAATATCCTTGGAACATCCCTCTGGCCTCTCACAGTGCCTAAAGCGAAAATTCTCACCTGCTGCCTGTGACGTCCGGTGAGCCCTCGCTGTCTGTTGTTGCCTGTGGCGGCCGGGGGCCGGCGGCTGTGGGGGCTTCCGGGGGACGGAGTGTTGCTGTGAATGGACTGCTGAGGGGAGCGACTGCGTGGGATACGGGAGAATTCACTACAACTCCCGGCAGCAACCTGGGTGAGACGTGCAGACGTCAGCAAGATCGGCGCGTCACGTGACTTGGGCAGCACGCTGAACACTGCCATAAGAGGCACTGGGCCCCGCGGAGCGGGATATAGCGGAGCCGAATGCGGAGTTGATGCTGAGTTAAGGGTCTTTGGCTGTCTTCGGCTGCTCGTAGGAGGCAAATCTCCTGTGCTCCTGTACAGTATTGACTATATGCTATGTTCTACCTCAGTACTATGGTTTTGACAGTACCATAGTGTTCAAATATGATATTCTCGTTTTCCTTCTGCCCCTACACTTAGTAGTGTGGTTAGAGCAGACTGAGTGGCAAGTGTGGGCCCTATTTTAATTATAATTGTGTAACTACTTTTTTAGACACTTTGAATATTTCTAACACTTGTAAATACTTTTCCTGCCCCTGCACATAGTTGTGCGGCTAGAGCAGGTTGTGGCCCAGTATAGTCAGTCACAGTCCTCTTATTAATTTCCTGCCCCTGCACTTAGTAGTGTGGCTAGAGCAGGCATAGGTGGACAATAGCGAGGCTTCCTTTTAATCATTGCATTTTTCCAGTATTTGTCAGCTTCACTATTTAGCTGCGGGATGAGTGGGAATATGCTTACCTAGCCGTTTGTTGTAGGTCATTGGCTATATGCTATTTTTTGTGTGAAAATATGTGAGTGTCTATATTTGAATTTGACATAAACAAATCGTTCTTAGCTTTTACGAAATTATTTGACTTTTCGTGATTTAATTGTCATCATCTTTGCACTATCAACTGTGAAAGTCTCTGTATGTATGGTTGTTTCGAAGCACAAAGCACTTTTGTCATAGAGAAACTTAGCGGGATTTGTTACTTACCAACTCTTCTGATGGTAAGAAGTTCTGAGTACCTTATTACCACTCTTGAGTACTCCACAGGGGATTGTGGTGACACTCGCTGTTTTAAGTATTCTGAAGTAATACTTGGATATACCACTCCCCCACTTTGCATACTGTGCTGAGTATAGCAAATTGAATTTATTGAGCATAGCGTATTTTAGTTAATAGCTAATGAATATATTTTTTTACTGTGCTTCTCCTTGATGAAGTGAGCTTAGTGTATCAATTAATTCACAGTGTGTGGAGCATACCCGGCAACGGTTGATGATCAAGTACCTTTTTAGTTGTCAAAAACTTGATACTACACTGTGGAATCCATTAATATATAGTTCATAAAGCTCAGTGGGTGGAGTTCTGCTGGTTATAGTTACCATTCTTGTACTATTTTAGTTGCTTAACATCTAGTACTCCATTATGGTTTCCATTTCTGTTTAGAGCATAGTGCACTTTATCGTAGAACTTTGAAACACATTTTTACCATTTTTGTACTACTCAAGTTGCTAACATCTAGCACTCCATTGTGGTTTCCATTTCTGTATAGAGTATAGTGCACTTTATTGTTGAATTTGATACTACTCTGTGGAATCCATTAATATATAGTTCAGAAAGCTCAGTGGGTGGAGTTTTGTTGATGATAGTTACCATTCTTGTACTATTTTAGTTGCTTAGTATCTAGTACTCCATTGTGATTTCCATTTCTGCATAGAGCATAGTGCACTTTATTGTTGAACTCTGAAACACATTTTTACCATTTTTGTACTACTCTAGTTGCTTAACATCTAGTACTCCACTGTGGTTTCCATTTCTGTATAGAGCATAGTGCACTTTATTGTTAAACTCTGAAACACATCCTTCAGATAAACTAAGTACTGAGTATGTTTGTATAGAGCATAGTGCACTTTATCGTTGAACTCTGAAATACATTCTTCTGATAATCTAAGTACTGAGTAAACTTGGTAATACTGAGCATGGTGCACTTTATTGTGGAATCCTGAAATATATTTTCTTCTGAACTAAGTACTGAGCGAATTTTGGTAATAAATTTTGAAAAAAAAAATTAGAAAAAATTGTGCATCGAGTTACTCTGCTAACTTTTTGCACTTTTTTGCCTCGCTGTATGCTTTTGCTTTTTCCTATGTAGCTTGGTCTGATGGGAATCACCATTACCTCTGACTCTCTGCGGCATAGCTACCTCTGAACAGTGCTTCTTTCAGTTTTCAGCTGAGTTTTTCTTTTTACGTGTGGCTTAATTTTTTGTGGGTGAGATGCATTTTTTGGTGTGGCGGTCGGTTTGTGAGTTTAATTGTGGTCCACTTTCCTCTTCTCCCGTTTGCCGAGAGGTGGTGATGGGTCCAAAAAAGGATAAAACTCCCACAGACAGACAACTGCGATCAACATCAAGCCTGATGGAAAACCAAACAAATTCTAATCAGTTAAAGTCCCCCATTGTGGGTAAGGGTAGGCCGATTCTTAAACAAGGCTCCCTTAATTCTTACTTTTCTAAAACGGATAATGGCCCTACAGCAGCTGTGTATGGGGGGCACACCCGGAATAGGGAAGAGATGGTGGTTTCAGATCTGAGATCAGAGTTGGAAGCTGTTGTTGATCTTATCAATAGCTCTATCCAATCAGCAGATATTGTGACCAATTCCATCTCTGACTCGGTTCTACTGAACGGTTGTGCTTCGCCCCAGATGGGGTTCGATAACTCTTCACACTCAATCCTATTCTCCACAGTAATTGAAAATGGAGACGTGGAGGGACAGGCACCGCGCCTATCCCAAGAGAGAGTAATTATCTCTTCCAATGCTAGTGGCAATGGGGAAGAAAGAGTGGGTGCCCAGGTAATCGACCTAAGGGATAAGAGCTCTCATAGTGAAATTAATGGCAATGGCATATCAATTGTTAGTTCTAATGATATTGGTGAGGGTGCCGATGATACTAATAAGGATGAAGTAGTATCCACTCCGGCTGCCTTGGGCAATGCCGGCAACATCCATTTGTTGATCTCTGCCGTGAAGGATCTTACTGTTCATGTAAAAGATCTTACTGGGCTATTTGGGATTAAATTTGAACAACTTTTACAAAGGGTAATGGATGGTCAAAAATGCTCTGAGGTAAGAGATGGAAATATCGTAAAAAAAACTACAGTCTTGTAATGATGACTTAGCCAAAATTAGTGATAGCCTGTCTCTACTAAATGATACCGGGGTAGCAAATCAGGAGATATGTACACAGACGCTGAAAGCAACTCAACGGTTAAACAGTAAAATCAGAGCAGATAGGAATGATGAGAGTGGCAATGTGCAGCCTCATTCTGGGGCCCCTCGAGTCCAGACTCTCTCACTAACTGACAATGTCAGGACTGCTTCGGAAGTTCAAAACTTAGAACATACTGGTGCGATAGTTAATAGTGTCCCATGTAGGAGTAATGACTGTCTGGGGGTCCAGCCCAATGTTGAGATAAGGCCCAATGGTGCTAGGAATAGTAACATGATCCAAGATGAAAATAACTTATGCTCAGTTATTACAACAGCTGAGGTCCACCCCGGGTTGGGTGGGAAAAACTCCCATGTGAATAAACAGCCCCTATCATCAGCAAAGAATATGGAGTTTCCTATCTTTGATCTAGTTAGAAATAACAAGCAAGGGCCTACCAATAGTCAACAAACAAACATCGGCCAACCTCCCAATTATAAAAAGAGGAAGCTTGGCCAACCTGAAAAACCTGCTCATAAACGGGGGACTGATAGAAAATCGTCAAAAAAGGTTTTACAAAAAATGTACGCTCAAATGTTGGACATGGTGGAGGAGCCAATGTGATAGAATCCACTAGTGACTTTGTTAGACAGGGAACTAGACATACCCCTTCATGTGGCCTAAATAGTTATGATAGTCATTTGGGGACACGGAAAAATGAGCAACCCCAAAGATGGACCCATATGGTTGAAAAGCAGGGCACGTGGCCATTAACATCTCAGGCTGGTAAAGTATTATATATGACTCCTTTATTCAATGATGACGCTAAAATCCATCTTAACAGAGGTGCTGTCTTAACTCTTTGCGCAAATAACCCTAAATTAACCACGATAAAAACCACCGATATTGAAACCGTATCGTTTTCACAAGCGGTTAATGGAGGAAATAACACCACAGTCTTACGGTTCTATGAAACGGCTATCTCAAATCTTATCTGGAGTGAAGCCGAATATTTTTTTTAAATTGATATTGAAATTCAATTAAAGGAACAACAGTGTTCAAGTGGAATTAGAAATAATACCCTGTCCCAAGAGGTCAGGGGTCTAAGTCAACGTCCACTCCCGCCTATCCCATCATGGAACCGAAATGAGGAAGACGGGGTAGGTCATACGTATGGGAATATCCTGTCCGATAGAGAAAGGCGGATTACCATGCGCCCTCTGCCACCCCTCCCTATTATTAGATCTCAGGGTTCAGAACATGATGTGAGGGTGTGTGGGACGGTGGGATTGAAGGCTGATGATTATCGTCTGACAAGGCGACCCTTGCCACCTCTACCTCGCGCCGACTATAAGAATATGGTGATTGAAGGGGACGAAGGGGATGAAAGTGACGACTCAGTTTATGAGGAAATTTCGTTTGAAAACTCTGAAAGTGATGGGGATGAATATTAACATAATGCCAAACTAAAGATATTATCTTGGAATTGCGCTGGATTTTTTAAAAGGGGTAAATTATTTGACCTTCCAAGTGAAATAGCAGATAATGACGTTCTTCTGTTCCAGGAGACATGGGCCCTTACCCCTTTTAACATTAATGGTTATCTGTGTTGGACTTCCAATGCTAAACCCTCGCAGAGAGGCCACGCCTCTGGTGGCTTGGCCATTGCCATAAAATGTACACTAAACTGGGACTGTGTAGAACTATTGACTCCCCATGAGGGCATTTTTTGCGCACGTTTTCGAGTTAATCCAAATAATACTGAGGAAGAATTTAATATTTGTAATCTTTATATGCATCCAAAAAAAATAAAATGTAAAATGATGGATTATCTTAACCCATTGGAAGCACTGTTAGAAAATCTTGTCTTGAATAAAGCTAAAGTACCATTAATATTAGGAGGGGATCTCAATATAAACTTGGTGGACACTTGGTATGAGGAAGAGGGCAATGAATGGTTGCATAAATTACCGCTTCTTCAGTGCCCGGCAAAAAAATTGAGACATCTGATACTAGGGAAGAAAATTTATGAGCTCTTTCTGGAATTCCAGATAACTTTTATGAATGGGAAATTCATATCTGATCTGGAATGTAAAAGAACCTTTTCCCGTGGGTCCCAAAGTACTATAATAGACTATTTTCTTGCTCCATGCTTCCTCTTCGATTCCATTCTTGACTTCACGGTACTCCCCTTGTTTTATGGGGATCATTCTCCTATTCAACTTACGATGTCTTGGGGTACTAGAAAAGAGTTTTGCTGTGTTTCGGAGCCTGCGATTATAAAGAGAAGGCTCACGGTCAACTGGAGATACTGTAATGAGGAGATTTTTGTGGAGGATCTGAGTGAGGTAATCGGGCAGTTCCACCTGTCTTCGAACTACTGTGATTGGACAGTTATTGAACAGCTTGAGGAAGTATGTGAGCTAATAAAGCATCGGATCTGGGTAAAGAAACCCCTTACACCAAATAGAGAGGTCTCTTGGTTCGATGCTGAATGTCGGGCTTTTAAAAGGGGATTTAACCATCGTATTAGAAACTGTACTTCGCGCACTATCAAGTATGAACTATACAAAGAAAAAAATATATTTTTCTGGGCAAAGAAAATGGCCTTTCAGAATAAAATGTGGGAAGCTATTGATTTGGCACTTAGCTCTCATGATACCAGAGCGTTTTGGAAAATAGTGTATGACAAATCATCATGCATGACCAGTAAGCTCATTGAATCTTGTGTCAAGGAGTCGGCTTGGGTTGACTATATTGGTAAATGCTTCCAGGATAGCGGAAATAGCCCAATTATGATCGATTATGGGAATGAACCAAAGCTCCCGTGTGTCAATAGTCAGCAGATAATTAAATTAATTGGTAGCCTAAATAATTCTCGTGCATCGGGTCCTGAAGGTATACCCGGAATCATCTATAAAAAAATATAAAGAAATTTGGGCACCACTGCTGACGAGGGTATATAATGAGGTTATCACCTCTGGGAGCGTTCCTCCCTCCTGGAAGGGTGCTACACTGATACCAATATTTAAGAAAGGAATCATGTCTGACCCATCCTGTTATCGACTTCTTGCCCTGACTGATGTGTCTGGAAAAATATTCGCTAAGTACATACTCCAGCATTTAGAGAATTGGGTGACTATTCACTCCCTTCTACCTGATATGCAAGCAGGATTCCGGCGTGGCTCTTCCACTATGAACCACTGTTTCTTGCTGCATTTTCTTGCAACTAAATATATGGCCAGACATTCCAAGCTGTATGCCTGCTATGTCGATCTGTCGTGTGCTTTCGATTCTATTCCGCGTAATAAATTATGGCTAAAGTTAATTGAAATGGGAATTCCAAAGTCAATAATTTATCTTATAAGGGAACTATACAGTAACAACTGGGCACGGATTCGCTATACTAGCGAGGGCGAATTATCTAGGACTATTGCTATTGATAGGGGAGTGAGACAAGGCTGTGTCCTTGCCCCTCTCCTATACAATTTGTATGTAGGAGATATTGGTAAAGCCTTAGACATCAAGGGCATAGTATGTCCGAAAGCCAACAACACCATTATACCCTATATGTCGTATGCGGACGACACCGTTGTCCTAGATCTTACCATCCAAGGCCTGCAGCGTAAAATGATCGCATTAAATAACTATTTTACAGCGAATGGCCTTCGATTAAATACCAAAAAAACAAAAACTATGACGTTCTCGAAAAGTTTCCAAGAAAAAGCTATAATTCAACTAAACGGGGAATGGTTGGAACATGTTAGGCACTATAAATACCTGGGTATGAGCTTTCATCATTCAAATAAATGGGGAATCCATTGCGATGCCCTGATCCATAAGGCTAGATGTGTTGTGGGTGGGCTGCGTAAATTCAAATCTCTCTATGGGGGAAATGGAGCACAAGCGCTACTTAGAATTTATAAAACTAAAATTCAACCCATGTTACTTTATGGGGCCGAAGTGTGGGGTGCAACTGAGAATCGGCCCATTCAAACAGCTGAGGGTGTAATACTCGGGAAACTATTAGATCTTCCCCCAGGAACCCCTACTAGTGCTATCTGCTCTGAGCTCAGGCTGATCTCTGTTTCAGTCATGGCTGAGAGGAGATATTTATGCTTTCACCATAAGCTTTGGCTATCAGGTAACAGCTCACTAGCATGGCACGGTCTGAATGAAATCTTGGATCCTAGCTGGGACAGCTCTAAGGACCTTAACATGAAGTTAACAGACAAAGTAAGATCATGACCCACGATGTTGAAGGTTTGGGAGAAGTTGAGACACATGGTCACAGAGTCTGCCTGGCTGTCTCCGGCTATCTCTGGCTATGTCTGGTTAGCAGTACTTGTTATGAGGCTGTTAAGATGTGGTAAGAGTGGAAGAGGAAGGACACATCAATGGCCGCCGGACAATCCCCTACTTAGAGCAGAAGGCAGATACCAAGCTCTTGCAGCACACAAGATACTGTAGATGAGGGGGTGGGTGAAACCCCCAGGTGAGTTACCCATTGGGCCCCTTTCAACTTATTCCTTGAAGACAATACCAGAATGTCATGCAATCTGCCACCACCTCGTTAGCTAAGGTAATATAACACTTGAGTTGCCGCTCAAGGTTTAAGATTAATCATAAGTAGGCCAGAGTGAGCAAGTACACAACACAACCTCACATGACTAATTGGGTGGGGGGGCTGCAGTCATTAACAAAAAAAAGTCCATTGCCACTCTCCTTACGAGGCAATTGTTGGCTGAGTGAAGGGTTAGTTAATCGTCATATTTATTTAGAGTCTAACAACTAACCTGTTCCTAGGTCAATTTAGAGCAACAATATTAGCCCAAAAAATACAATGAAACAAGCAATAAAACAAGGCTGAGATCAGTAGATATATGCATCCTGAGCACAGTAGATGATGTACATCAATGTCGAGGAGAAGGTTTATGGGATGCTTTCAACATTGGAAGGGTTGAGCATTGCTACATTCTTTTGGCTTCTCAGACAAAATGTTGATTACTGCCCAATGTAACAAAGATCAAGAAGCTAGCAATCCAGACTGGTGCCAAATCAGCAGAGGAAGACAGTGGCTCCAATCAGGACCTTTACAGGATTACAGCATTCAATAGTCTGGCCTACCGCATGCGTCGCTTTCCTATGCGATAGTTGGTACAGCCACTGGCAGCATGCTTTAGGTGGCCGTGCTACATACAATACCTCATACCGCATATGATATGCCCCATAAGGACCTTTACGGCCATACCGCGTTTGGTACGGCTGCCTACAGTATCCAGTATTTCCACTTGCGATAGATGGCACTATAACCTAACACATGCGCTAGGCTCCCATACTGCATATTCTACTACCTACTGCACAATGGTATGGCCGCCTATTGCCTGCGGTAGGTGGCCGTGCCAACTACTAC
>JASANK010657887.1:0-10257 GCA_031753695.1 Desmognathus marmoratus | reverse complement strand
GTTGTTTACTGGTTTATTTTATTATTTTTTACCCCACCCCCGTCTCCTTAAATGATTGAGAACAAAACACTGACGATGTGTGCCGCTCCACAACTCTTGCAAAAGGATGTTGTAAATGAATAATAATGTCCAGAACAAACAAAAGTGCAAAAATGAGAATTATTTTATTTTCAAAAAAGAGTTCGTATAAAAAGTGAGTAAAATAGAACAAAAGTTACAATGCGTAAAGCAGCAACAGCGGTGTCCATAGCCATGGTGACACCTTGGAGTTACCTCAGCCGAGGAATACTCCACAAACGAAAGGCTGCAGAGAACGCCGATGCGTTTCGCACTTACGTGCTTTTTCCAAGGCAAGGAAAACAGAAAAAGGCAAATTGCCCAAAAAGCAAAGTCATTGAAAGGCTCCCCCTGTATCAAGGGGAATAAAGCCTGAAATCATGTCTAGTACGCACAGTCTGTGGGCTTGCAAGCATGAGAGGAAACAGGATACAGGCAGATAGAAATAAGCCAACTTAATGAACAGAGAAAGCGGACAATATAATAATAGAAGTAACAACAGCACGGCAGGCGCCATTTTGAAGGGGATAAGCGAAGGATGTGTAGACTGAAGACAAAAGTTAAAAAGGCATTAAAGACAAGTTGAAATATTGAAACGTGTACAATATGAACAGAAATATAGTAAACAAAAAAAACACATGATAGGTGATATTTAGCAATGCAGGTAAATTGACATAAAAAAGCACATAATCCAAGAACTGATATATAATGAAAAAAAGGGGAGGGCAAGGTCATTACGTGAAGGGTATGTTGTAAACTGCTAGGCAGGGCCACAAAAACAATTTATCAATTGGGAGCTACTGTGGTGAAAACGTAACTGTGGGACCTGGTGATGGAGTAAGGTAAGGCCTGGGGAATACAATTAAGTAACACATATCAGGTAACGAATCATGTTGTAGTGTGATGAATAACATATCAAATGCACAGTGTGCACAGTAACGACATATGAGAGCATGGGAATGTCTAATACATTTGCAAGAAGCAAAAAGCAATATCACGTGCAAAAGGAGCAAATGGTTGTAGGACATAACATAAAATGCCCAATATGTACAAATTGTATATAGTAACAATATATGTAGGCATGGGAATATCTAACACATTTGAAAGAGGCAATGTCACGTACATGAATGAAAAAAAAGGGGGGACGGTTTGTGAAACATAACATGAAATACCAAATATGTACTAAATCAAATGACCTGCATAGTAACAAGAATAAAGGCACATGCAGAATGCGATCACGTACCAGAATAAAAAGGATTAGGAACATAGAAATACAATCATATAAAAAAGAGGGAAAAAAGAAAAAACACACAAATGAAATGTCACATAAAATAGGTTAGTATGTGAAAGGTGAATGCCATATATAAATGACATGAACATCAAACATTATCGTAAACTAGAACATGAGTCTAAGTAATATGAAAAATGGATGGAAATCTTAAGGAGCTGAAAAAGAGGATTCCAAAAGTTATTTGGCCAGAAAGACATGAAGGTCTTTATCTTTATTAAGACCATATTCAACAGCTCGAGTTCTTAAAATGATCTGGGTCTCCATTTGTCGCAGTTTGAGCAGGCGATTGCCCCCGCGAATCCCTGTGTACACACATCTTACACCAACAAATTTCATGAGGCTGGAATCAGAATTATGTTCAGCACAAAAATGTGCGGCTACAGGAGATTTGCTGTCATTGGTATTAATAGCTCTGACATGTTCTGAAATTCTTTCATAAATGTGTCTTTTAGTGCTCCCTACATATATTTTCTCACAGGGACAAAGTAGAACATAGATGGAAAACGTGGTTTGGCAATTGATAAAAGAATGAATTCTTATGGTGGAAAATTGCTTGTGTTTGACTTGGTAAGTGCGATGTAAAGCAAAGTCACAATAATTGCAATCATTACATCTGTAAAAGCCCTTGGCCTCTGAGTGGAGCCAGGTCTTGGGTACAGGTGCTGTGACAAGGCTGGGACACAGAATATTCCTAATGGTTTTGGCCCTTCTATATGAGATAGAAGGCGAAGGGCCCAAGATGGAACAAAGGTCAGAATCCTGCATCAAAAGGTGCCAATGTTTGTTCATGATACTGGAGACTTGGTAGTTATTGCATGTGTAGGTGGTGGTGAATCTAACAGTGTCGTGTACAGATGTATTTTTGGGAATGGTTTGTAAAAGAGACGGTCTGTTTCTCTGATGAGTATGTGTGAGGCTATTGTCTAGAATATTACGATCATAGCCACGTGCAAGAAATCTTTGGTATGTTTGCTCTAACTGTACAGTACATTCAGAATTTTCACTACACGATCTTTTTACTCTGAGAAACTCGCCAAACGGAATATTAGCAATGGTACGTTTAAGGTGAGCACTCTGGGGATGTAAAACAGAGTTCACTGCTGTATCTTTTGTGACATGGAATCCTTAACATAGAATTCTATATCCAAAAAAGAAATGCCTACTTGGCTGCAATTCATGGTTAGTTCGACATTGAAAGAATTGTCGTTGAGATATAGAACATATTCATGAAGTAGTGCAATGGAGCCTTCCCAAATCATGATAATGTCGACAATATACCTTGACCACAATTGGACATGTTCCAAAAAATCATCAGCCACAGGGTTCCACGCATGTTCTCGTTCAAAAATACCCATGAAAAGATTAGCAAAAGAGGGTGCAAATTTTGTGCCCATGGCAGTGCCGCAAAGCTGTAAATAATACTCCTTGTTGAAAAGAAACACATTGTGAGTCAAAATAAACTTAATCATTTGTAACAACATTTTGTTATGTTCAAAAAAACTTGCAGAGCGTGTGTCTAAAAATTTTTGGACGGCAAAGAGCCCCTTGTCATGCTCGATACAGGTGTACAATGCACGGACATCTAAGGTGACTAACCACATGCCATTACTCCAAGATAAACCATTGAGTTTGTTGAGAGCATCAGTAGAGTCTCTAAGATATGATGGTAAGGATGTCACAAAGTTAATTAGAAACTTGTCAATGAACTCACTTAGTTTCTCCGTGAGGGAGTCAATGCCGGAAACAATTGGTCTACCCTCAGGGGGACGGCATGGCTTGTGAATTTTAGGAAGAAGATGCAAAATGGGCATTTTGGGATAAGCTACAGTAAGATATTTGTATTCATCATGGTTAAGTAAACCGTTGTCATACCAGTTTTTCAATAACTCATCAAGTAACTGCTTGTGCAACTTAAGGGGGTTAGAAAAAAGTTTTCGATAATTAGTGGTATTGCTGAGTTGTCTAAGGCCTTCTTGAAGATACATATCGCAATCCATAATAACAATATTGCCTCCTTTGTCTGCCTCCCTCATGACTATGGAAGAGTCATTGTGGAGGCATGTGAGGGCTTCTTTTTCACTAAATGACAGATTTTTTGGCCTTCTATTCAACTTATGCCGGTTGACAGAGTACATGTCATTAACAGCAAGCTTGTGAAATAGGTCAATCACATTATCTTTGGGCATCATAGGTGTGAAGATAGACTTAGGTTTGAAACTGCTGTCAGGGGCTGAAAAAGGGTCAATACCCAATTCACAGAATGTAACAGATAACTCAGATTCATCATCAACATCGTTTGAAAGGTTAGACAAGAAATTAACATCTGCAATATCTTGGATGGAAAGAGCAGAGATCGGTTCATTAGCTATACTCGATACAGGGTTGGCTTCGTAGTTAGAGAAGAATTTCTTCAATTTCAAAATCCGATTAAATTTAAACAAGTCAATCTCAATTTGTGTAGGATCCCAAATCGGAGTGGGACAAAAAGAGAGGCCCCGATTAAGAACTGTAATTTCAGTGGGGTCAAGTTCTCTGTGGGATAAGTTGACTACTAGCGATTTTTCTTCGTTAGGCGTGGTGGAAGAGGGTTCTTTGATCTGGTGTTGATTCCCTGCTGAGTCTCCTGCGATGTGTTGGATGGGAGGGTATTTACGATGTTTCTTCCCTCCCCGGTGGTTGCGTCTTTGCTTCTTGTGTCTGGATCTATAATGGGGGTGACTGTAGTAACCCCTGGGCGAGGAGTGACCCCCCTCCCTGGGGGTTTCGGGGCGGGAGGTTGTTGGTTTCCGTGCTGGAAACGGTGCAGTTCATCTAGAAAGTTATAACTGTTAGATGGTGGGTTGCTCAAACCGCGTTGATGGGGTATCCCTACCCCTGAGACAGACACTCCCATAGATATAAAAGAAAGACTTCTGTCTAACCCCACCCCCCTATAAATAGGGGCAGTGCCAATAGCACATCCTGGTTTTTTTCTCTGTCTTCTCGGAAGTAGGCGTTTCCTGTGTAATGTGGGTCCGGGCTTGCTGCTTCTGCCCCAGGCTTTTTTTTAAGGGCCAGCATGGGGGATGGCCTGCTGTAGCACCCTTTGCCCCATCCCTGCTTCTTCTCCCTGCTCCTCTTGGGCTAGTGTCCCACAAGAACTGGGGGGTTAGGGGCATGGAGGGGTTTTCAGTCTTACCTGCTGGTTCTGTTTTCTTCTCTTCCTCTGGGTCAGACAACGTGCTGTTCCCCCCATCTTCTGTACCCCATCCCTTCCTCCTGCTTCCCACCTCACGACCTGTCATTTTTACTTTTATACTACTGTATTTTATATGTTTGTACTCACTTTGCATATTTTTGGTGCCTAGAAGCCATATGGTGTTGTGACACTTCAATAAATGGTTTATGTATGAATGAATTGTAATTGTAAGTGAATTTATTTAGCGCCGAAGTCCGCAGGCATCGAGGCGCTGAATGGATGAATATACCCCTTTCTAATAACAGACTCAGGGCTGGTGGTAAGTAAGAGTGGTTAGTCTGAGTGGGCTGGGTGGGAACACTAATCTTATAAAATGGTTACATTAACACTTGTGTCAGTAACGCATGCACCATATGGCCCATCTTGAGGTTAAACCCTAATAAAATGTACTGACACCTTTAAGCCATTTCTCCTCTCCATAGCACCCTACTCATAATTAGCCACAAACTCATCAGAATGCATCTTGTTAACCGCTCTGCACCTTTTGCCAGATCTTCACTACAATTAGCCTGCAGCAATGGAGAGACCCTTGCGTGCCTTGGATGCGACCATCACCTTACCACAGACAGCCTAGCATTAAACTAGTTAATTCATTGTGATCTTTAAGGATATCCACAAGGGGCTACTGCTGGCCCAATAAGGACATGCCAGATGCTTAGATGTCACATCTCTTAAAGAAAGCGCTGTGTGAGCGTCAGGAAAGACTATTACTGTGTAAGTGCGGTCAACCGAGGTTGATGCAGTTACAGGGTCCTGTTATTGCAGATGCACTTAAATACAGCAGTGGAAAAAGATGTTTTGGGGAATGGAAGAACAGTTCATTTTGATATGTCCTATCTAGATGGGGCAACAGTGCCAACATCAAGTTCTGTCTCCAATGATACCGGATACTGAAGTACAGACATAATTGTGGGTGAGCAGTCCTAGAGCTGGAGGCTATGTGGGGTGGACAAGGCTACAGCAGTTTGATGATTGTGCAAGGAGCTAGGTTTCACGGTCCTATTGCCTTATTATAAGTTATATGGACCATGAAAAAATGCAGACAAAGTCTACAAATTTTCAGGCCCCGCAACATTATTGGTTTTGTGTGGTGCTCTGCATTTTTATATTGTGTGGAGTGCTCCTTAAAGCCCAATTATGAGTAATGCAGACTGTGATGGAGTGTCCTTCATGTGTGCTTAGACCCCCACAAAACTGTCCTTAATGGCATGTATGGACAAATCAAACTAAAAGTTCCGGATTGAGCTGTAGAGCAGAGTAAACCGCAGTATCGCCCACAAGGGAAAACTGGGAGGTTTGCCGTGATAGAAGGCCAAGAAGTAGAGAAACCAAGTAGTGCTGTTTATCAGTAAAGCCGCCTCTTCAATGTGAACAGCAAGGCAGCGCTTCATCTGGCATTAAACCGCCACTCAATGTAAAGATGAAAACCACGCATTAATTGAGCGCGTTTTCTAAAGCTTTACCTTTTATGAATGACAATGCCTCATGTCTAGAACATAGAGCGACCCAAAACCCAGATGACCTTTCAAGGGGGAAATCCCTTCAAGATTAGATGCTAGCAAACCTAGAAATACCAACCCAGTTTACAGCTCAATTAGAAGTTAACTGGCGGAGAGGGAAGAGACAGCCAGAGATTCAAGGCAATGCAGTCCTGCTTGGCGTAACATCTTACCAGCAGCCTGAGAAAAAAGACAGTGTGGCCTGGCGGCAGCCGCCAAGCTCCTAAAACAGAATCCCAAGGTCCAGAACTCTTAAATAGGCAAACCAAAAGAGGCATCAATGCTGACTGGTTGAGACCAGCTGACACCCCGGCAGGTGAAAGAACTTAGGACACAGTTGAATTCCATCAAGAAGCCACAGTACTATATAAGCTGCCAGCAACCAGCCAGTGTGTGTCAGGATCTGGTGAGAACCTGCCTGCAGCCAACTTGCCTTTCTAGGTAGCAACCCCTCCAGAGGACCAGGTGGTGAAAGTTTGCTTAACAGATTTCCGAAGGGAGAGACGTTGATGGTGGCCATTTCTCCTGAATTGGTGGGGTATTTCACCGAACTTCGGTATACCAAAGGGAGGACTGAAAAGCCCAGCGATCACAGTTGTCAGATCCATCCTTGCCAGAAGGAGTACTGAAAGGAAGATGGGGGTCAAGAGCCATGCCCGCTGAACCATCACAATTGAATCCTGTAGCAACTGCTTCAACAGTCACCAGAGGGACTGACAGGCCTGCAGCCTCAAGTTAAAAGACACCCTAACCCAGGATTACAATATGGGTAGCCCCAGGAAGTAACCCTGATAGGGGATGAGAATACAAAAAAAGGTCCTGGAAAAATGTTCCTGACTAATGCAAGGACCAAGTGGAGTGACCTGAATTGAATTGTGATCTGAAGATGGAGCTTGTGAGCTGTCTAGACTGGTTGAAGACTGGAGAAGGACCAAGCGCTGTGTCCTGGACTGGACATAGCACAATGATTCCACTCTTTTGGCTGGGGTGGGATTGGAGGGGTGATGCTGAAGTGGCTGACTTTGTTTTTGGAAAATCGGCAACATCAGTTGTTTTCCATTGGAAACAGACAAAGCCTATAGGCGTTGGGAATGGAGTTCCTCAGGCATCAGCATTGAGCACGCTTTTATTTAATCTGTACCTCAGGCCATTGGCTGAGAAGCTTGATCATTGGGGGCTTATTTACCTAATGTATGCAGATGACCTTCAAATTGCCATCAACTGTTCGGATCACCAGTCATGATGCTAACATGACCCTATGGTTTTGTTAGAGATAAAGAAATAGTTGGCAAAGAGCCAACATCGCCTTAATAAATCAAAAACTGAGATCATCCACACCTATCAGAGAGAAGAGACTGCTGAAGGTGCTGAAAGGAACCGCACCCTAAAAGGCGCTGTAGTCTGGAAAGTACAGCGTCTCTGGGAGCAGGCACAGATAGTGTGCACACCAGCACCGGTGTGCAAAACACAGAAACCGAAACAGACACAGGGGGTATGTGCCGCTCCACAATGCTTAAATGTAGAAAAAATGTATCACACAAGACCAATTAAGGTGCATGAAAAAAGGAAGTTCATTTTTATTAGCCAAAAAATATATTATTAAAAGTAAAAAACAAAACAAGGCAAAAAATAACACATTTTAAAACGGTGTCCCAAGCCATTGGAAGCACCTAGGAGTAGCCTCAGCCGAGGAGTACTCCACAAAGAACAAAGGAAAAACGCCTACGCGTTTCGCACTCGTGTGCTTTTTCCAGGCGAGAATTAGAGAGGGGGCATATTACCCATGGAGCACAATAAATGTCAGAGCCCCCCGTCCCCAGGGAGGGGAATGGAGCCAGAAATCGTTAAGCAATTTGTGCAGAAGACGGCTTGCAAGCTTGAATGAGACGAAAGGCATACTGGTAAAAGTATATGGAATTAGCAAACATAGAAAACGGACAAGGAAAGTGTAAAACAAACAGTGGAAAGGCGGGGTACGCCATGTTGAAAAGGGAAAACGAACATGGGAGCAAATAAGAAATGCAACCAAATAACATACAGAATGTGACAAATGGTACATGGGGAATCACGAAATGCAATAGCAAGTAAAACAAACAAAATATTGTAAATTGGACAAACAAACAAAAAAATATTCTTAGAAATGTACATATACGTGACAGATAATATCACGTAAAAAGCATGATACAAAAAACTGTGATGGAGTAGCGATGCCACAATATAATAGACGGAACAGCCCTAAAACATACATGAAATTGTACAGACCCAACTTGCAGTTCAAAGGAATAATGACATAAAATGTCACAAACTGATAATATGAGAAAAGAAATATGAAAAAATGTTTATGAAAATAAATGTGGTTAGGGGAAGTAAAATAATTGCAGAAAACATATAAAAATGTGAAAATACAAAAAAATGATGAGCACACGAGAGCAGAAAAAATATATATATAATGATGAGTAATGATTAGTTGTAAACACAATTCTGTGTCTTATGAAAAAACAAAATAGAAAAAATGCAAAAGTACTGTTAAGGGAAAAGAACACTCTAAATCATTTTGCCAGAAAGACATGAAGGTCTTTGTCCCTGTTGAGACCATATTCCACAGCACAGGTTCTCAAAATAATTTGGGTCTCCATTTGTCTCAATTTGAGAAGGCGATTGCCTCCACGGATCCCAGTATATACACATCTGAGACCCACGAATTTCATAAGGCTGGAATTGGAGTCATGTACAGCACCAAAATGAACAGCTACAGGTGATTTGCTATCGTGGGTGTTGATGGCTCTGACATGTTCCGAGATTCTTTCATGTATGTGTCTTTTAGTGCTGCCTATGTATACTTTCTCACAGGGACATAATAGAGCATATACAGCAAATGTAGTTTGACAATTAATAAAGGAGTGAATTTTAATGGTGGAAAATTGTCTGTGTTTAACTTCATAGGTGCGATGTAAAGCAAAATCGCAATAGTTGCAATCATTGCATTGAAAGAAACCTTTAGCTACAGAATGAAGCCAGGTCTTGGGTACTGGTGCATTAACAAGGCTGGGACATAGAATGTTCCTAATGGTTTTGGCTCTTCTGTACGAAATAGAAGGAAAGGGACCCAAAATGGAGCATAGATCAGAATCTTGCATCAGGAGATGCCAATGTTTGTTAATGATAGTAGAGACTTGATAGTTATTGCAAGTGTAGGTGGTGGTAAATCTGACAGTGTCACATTCAGGCATATTTTTAGGGGAAGTTTGTAAGAGAGATGATCTATTTCTCAAATTGGTTCGTGTGAGACTGTTGTCCAAAGTTTTGCGGTCATAACCACGTGTGAGAATTCTCTGATAAGTCTGCTCTAACTGTGTAGTGCATTCGGTGGATTCACTACATGATCTCTTAACTCGAAGGAACTCAACAAAAGCGATGTTGGTAATGGTGCGTTTGAGATGGGCACTCTGAGGATGTAAGACGGAATTCACCGCTGTCTCCTTGCGGAACATTTTGCTCTGAAGCATGGAATCTTTAACATAGAATTCAATGTCCAAAAAGGAAATACACTTTTGACTGCAATTCATGGTAAGTTCAACATTGTAGGAATTGTCATTGAGATAAAGGACATATTCATGCAATAATTTGATTGAACCTTCCCAGACCATAATAATGTTGTCAATATACCTCGACCACAGTTGGACATGTTCTAAAAAATCATCTGCCACTGGGTTCCACGCATGTTCTCTTTCAAAAATGCCCATAAAAATGTTAGCAAAGGAGGTTGCAAATTTAGTGCCCATGGCTGTGCCGCATAGTTGTAAATAATATTCCTTATTAAAAAGAAACACATTATGGGTCAAAATAAACTTGATCATTTGAAGCAGCATTTTGTTGTGTTCAAAAAAACTGGCAGAACTTGTGTCTAAAAATCTTTGGACAGCAGAAAGCCCCTTGTCATGTTCAATACAAGTGTACAGTGCACGAACATCAAGTGTGACTAGCCACATGTCATTATTCCATGATAAACCGTTAAGTTTGTTGAGGGCATCAGTCGAATCTCTTAAATAAGAAGGTAAGGATGTCATAAAATTGATTAAGAATCTGTCAATAAATTCACTTAACTTTTCTGTTAGGGAGTCAATACCTGAGACAATTGGTTTGCCCTCGGGTGGTCTACGTGGTTTATAGAT
>JASANK010656780.1:0-10260 GCA_031753695.1 Desmognathus marmoratus | reverse complement strand
TGGTGGCGATATGCATCTTCACTCGTTTGCCAGATGAAAAATCCCTTTTCCGGATTGGCTTGTAAGGCAATTCTTAAACGGACTCCTGAATTTGTTTCCACCAGGTCTCCTTTGTTTGAGCCCTGGGATTTAAGTTTAGTTCTTTCTAGTCTGCAGGGCCTGCCATTTGAGCCCCTGCATTCTATTTATCTTCATTTGCATGTTGTGGAGACGTCAGTAGCAGTGAATATTTGCTTTTTTATACACAACATATATTACACTATCCTGGACCGATTGCCGCTCTGATGCCTTCAAAGTTATATATTTCTGTCTTCGTACCGATGTTATCTACAGTATGCTTTTGTAATGAGGGTGCAGGGTTCCTTACATTCCGTGGCTACATCATCACCACAGGCGGACTCCATCCAATGAACAAATTTCTACTATATCAACTTGAACCAAAAGTAACATTATACGCATGACTAGATAACAACCACCGGTACTTTCTGCTACCTAATATTGCACTATAGTGTATCTCTGTACACATATATGCATGCTTCGAGCACCTTATCACAATTTGTAACTCTTTTACTGGTGGCTATAAATGTATGCACTCTAAGGTGGTTTAATGCAACATATTGGGCCTGGCTTTGAGTTTTGCGGCCTGAAATAAATGCAGAGTTTAATCGTTTTTTAATGAGAAAAAACGATTAAACTCTGCATTTAGTTCAGTCTGCAAAACTCATAGTAAGACCCATTGAGTCTATAAGAAACATTAGAATGAATAAATATATATATATATATATATATATATATTGTAGCCACAAGTCGGCGGACAACCGACAACAAAGTCTCCAGAACACCACTCAAGAAAGCAGCAATAAAACAAGTGCCAAACTGGGTGCGAGTCAAACAAAGTTGCGTTTTATTAATTTACAGCCAAAACGAAATTTCAATCATTGGCATGTGCAAAGATCATTTACAAAGAAATGGTGGATTGATTCAATCAAAAAAGAACACAAAGAGTGGACAGAGTTAAACACAGAATACAAAATTCCTCAAAGGCATACCTATAGGCAGATGTCTAACGCCATATGGAGGGTAAGAGGAGAGGAGAAGAGAGCAGCCCGCTAACAGACCGCCGTTTCTCCCGCCTGACCAGAACTCTGGCCACACCCAGACGGGGTCATCAGTGGGTTTAGCAAAGGTGGATGAAGGAGGGGTTTATAACTGTGCACATGATGTGAAGACCATCCAATCGTTACACCGGTTGCAATCCACTAGCAAGTGAAAAATATATCTTGTAGTGTAACAACCCGTAACTAGTCTTGTGTATACTTCAACATAATGTTGCCTTACTGCATGAAAGAAACTGATCTTAATATGGAACACAATCACGTTAAATTTGATCAGCAAGCTTGAAACTGCATCCTAGCATAATGCTCAAGTTTTAAGAAATATAACGCTGTATAACCACTACATGTTTACTCAAAACCCGTAAGTAAAGTACCTTACAATGTTTGAACCATGAATATAGCTTAATATAAGCTTCAATATATGCCACAGTTTTATATATATAAAAAAACTGTTTTTTAAGTATAGAACATGGTAACATTTTGTTGGGTCAGCAAATTTGAATTTGCATTCAAGCATAATGCTCAAATTTTCAAAAATTATGTGTTCAAGCACAATGATGTTTCCAATCATCATACAAACAGTTTCTCAGGGTATACATTCTTCTAGGTTCCATGAATCTAAATCATAGATAATCTCATTTATAGATAGAACCAAGAATCACCTATGCAATAGGTATATAGTACACAAGACATGAGGAAGGAAAAAGAACCCAGTTAGAGGTACATAATATATAATATATTAAGCAAAATTAGATACTCATACTTGCTCACCCTTCCAATATTAACCACCCACCTATCGCTAATAATTATCAAACATATAAAAGACAAAAAACACACACAATGTGCCAAACCAGATAAAAAATTGTGGGAAGGTCAATTCATAAAGTATTGTTCTTACTTGATCCTAATGCTAACCACAATTATAGTGAGTTTAAAACAAAAAGAAATACTGTTCCCAAGCCTACTCCGCTGGTGTGAAAAGGTCTATTCATATAAAGAGACTCAGCCCTGTTGCCACATTAAGGCCATTAGGTACGGTACAATTGAACAACGCAATTAGTCTTGCCTCTGCCTGCCTGAGATTCTTGTCGATGTTACCGCCCCTCGGGTGTGGATGCACGATTCTAAGACCCCAGTATTTCAGTAAGATATCATTTGAGTTGTGAGCTTTTTGGAAGTGTACCGCCACGGGGTATGTTCTATCAATGTTGCGAATAGCTCGTTTGTGTTGGAGTACACGTTCCTGAACTGGTGCGATGGTAGAGCCAATATATAACAGTTTGCAGGGACACTGCAAAGCATACACAACATTAGGGGTTTTGCATCCAATATGATCACGAATGACAAATGGACGTCTGAGTAACGGACAATCCATTTCTCTTATCTTATAATATTTCTTCTCGCATGCTTTGCAAGCAGCACAAGAGAAGAAACCAGGATCTTTAACTTTGCCACTCAAGGGGTTCCTTACAAAGTGACTGGGTGATAACATGTCACACAAGTTTGGTGCTCTGGCAACAGAGACTAGGGGTCTGGCCGGTAAAATCTGTTTTAAAGTGGCATCAGAGGTAAGTATAGACCAGTGCTGATTCAAGATATTAAGAACCGAATTACTGCGGTTCGAAAATTCTACTGTAATGCGTGGAGTCAGATCGGGGGTCTCTTTAGATTTCACCTGTAACATGGATGCACGTGGGAGTGCCCCCACTTTTCTTCTTGCTTGTTGTACTATACTGTGGGGGTAGCCCCGTGTTTGAAATTTTCTAGACATTACATCAATCGTGGATTCATAATCTTCTGATTTAGAACAGTTTCTTTTGGCCCTTATGAATTCTCCAACCGGGATACCTTTAATGCAGGATGCATGATGGCTACTCTTGGCATGTAAAATGCTATTACCTGCAGTGGGTTTCGTATATAAACTATGCATTAGTTTATCATTTTCTTTGAAGATTTTGAGATCTAAGAAATAGGAAACTGTAGAGTGACAGGTAGGGGTAAATTGGAGATTCAAGTTGTTGCAATTGATTGATTCAACAAAAGAGCCCCATTCTACTTGAGTGCCACACCATAGTAGAAAAAGATCATCAATATACCTATAATAAAATGGTATATGTTGGATAAACCATGTATTGGCATAAAGGATGGTCTCCTCCCACCACCCCATAAACAAGTTGGCAAATGTTGGGGCGATGGGAGAGCCCATGGCTGTGCCTCTAGACTGCCTGTATATTTTTTCATCAAAGAGAAAAAAGTTGTTCTCTAAACAGAAACCCAACAGTTCGATGATCATGTCTGAATGTTGTAAAAATGAGACAGATCTTTGATTTAAAAAATACCGAACTGCTGATAAACCTTGTGTTTGATCTATCACTGAATATAGGGAACTAACATCCAAAGTGCAGATCAGGCACTGATCAGAGATGACAATATTCTCTAGGTGTGTCACAAAATCAGAAGTGTCCCTAATATAAGAGGACAATTTTACCACATAATCATGAAGGTGAAAATCAATAAATTGTGCAAGATGTTCAGTTAATGAGCCAATACTGGAGACAATGGGACGACCTGGGGGATTATGAAAGTCTTTATGCAGTTTCGGGAGCAAATAAAAAGTGGGAGTGATGGGAAATTCATTGTACAGGAAGGACAGCTCCTCTTGTGTAATCATCTTGTTGGTAAAATGTTTGCGTAACAATTTATTAAACTGGGTCTGAGCCAGTGTGAGTGCATTTTTGCAAGAAATCTCATAGGTAGAATGGTCAGAGAGCTGACGATTGGCCTCTCTTATATAATCCACTTTGTTCATTATTACTACGTTTCCACCCTTGTCTGATGAGCGGATGACAATATTGCCTTGTTGTTTAAGCTGCAAAAGTGCAGCATGTAGCTCAGGAGAAAGATTGTCCCTAAAGTTATTGCTGCAGGTAGTTTGTAACTTGATCAGATCTTTTAATACTGATTCGAAAAAAAATTCTGCATGATCCTTGATTTTGTTCGTAGGAACAAACTTACTTTTGGGTTTAAACAAACTAGAGGGAGCAGCCTGAAAGGGCAAAGGCAAGGGAATGTCTCCCTCATCAGACAATGAGTGTAAATCTTGCAATAAGGAAAAATCCTTAATGGTTAAATCATCTAGCACATGCTCAAGTGGTACCATATTTGAACCTGAACCTGGATTTTCTGAAAAGTATTTTTTTAGTTTTATCTTGCGGACAAACTTAAACAATTCGATTTTCATGCGTACAAAATTAAATTCTGCCGTTGGACAAAAGCTGAGTCCCTTCCCTAACAATGTGATTTGATCAGATGTAAGATCTAAATCAGATAAATTCACCACAGTATTATCTGCTTCTTGTGCCTCTGGATGTAATTGCTGATCTATTATCTCTTCCGTGATCGCGTTTGGACCCCCGGTTGTTTCGGTTGTTTGGGTACTTTCTTTCCTCCTCCACTTAGTGGTCCTCCTTTTGCCGCGCCTGGTCTTCCGGCGTCTTTTCCTCGGTCTTTGAGGTTGCGTTGGTGCTGATCCAGGATCAAAATTCGCAACTCGTCTGGAAAACCCTCTCCTCCTGCAGGTGATGCTTCTGAATCGCTCTCCACTTCTGAGCTGGATGGAGTTGTTATTTCTATAGGTGTGACTAAAGGATTCTTTTTGGCTGTTTTACGGATGGTTTCAAATCTCTGTGCGAAAGTGAATACTTGATTTGTCTGATAGTCTTTCAAATCACGTAGATATTTCCGTTGCTTTCTAACACAGAGATTCTCCTCTTGTGTATCACATTTGGTTTCAATTTGTGCAAATAATGTATCAAGATTTTTCTCTGGATATTCCGTCAGCAATTCATTTTTCAGTTTGGCTGCCTCTGCAGAGAATTCTTTAAGTGCACGTTTGTTATATTGAATAAGATATTCAATGTCCTCTAATGAGTGTGCGTGTTGCAGCTTAATCCAACCATCCAATAAATCAGCGTCACCACCTTCATAATTAGGCATTGTAAGTCTCCGCAGCCCTCGTGGAATACGATCAACATGTAGGGATTTCTCTAGCGAGGATATTTCCCAAATCTTTGAAATTTCCCATCGCATAAACTTTTCCATTAATGCCAGTTTGGTTTCAAACGATGTTTTCACAACATCGCCCCCGACTGCCTCCTCATTCGTTTCACCAGCGGAGTAGGCTTTCAGCATACGGGCCGCTCTCTTCTCCTCTCTGTTCGCCATGCCTGCCTTGAGGTAAAAACCAGGGACTAATGCCCCAATCTGTGACTACCCGCCCCTCTTCGTGTTTATGATATAATCATCCACTTAATGCACATAACGCATGTTTGACACCAACCCAAGCTAGCGGCACTTGCAAAAGATAAAGAGTGGCGTTTCAAATGTGAGATATAGAAGCAATTTTAATTTTACCGACACCTGGCAGGGGAGACAGGAATCCAGCTGACCGCCCACCGGCCATCCCTGAGCTCCACTCAACCACCGCCGTAGTCAGCGCTGCTTCACACACAGATCGGGATAGTAGAACACCAAGTCCCAGAGTGCACCTCTGTATCCCACAATAGCTTCAAACGGTGTTCTAACACATCCGATCCAACGCTCGTTACCAACAAGGAGAATTTCCTTTTGTAACTCGGTTCATGGAGACAAGAAAAAGAGGGGAAAAGGGGAAGGGGAGGGGAAAGGAAAAAGCGGCCGAAGCAAAGCCGCATAAATTGTAGCCACAAGTCGGCGGACAACCGACAACAAAGTCTCCAGAACACCACTCAAGAAAGCAGCAATAAAACAAGTGCCAAACTGGGTGCGAGTCAAACAAAGTTGCGTTTTATTAATTTACAGCCAAAACGAAATTTCAATCATTGGCATGTGCAAAGATCATTTACAAAGAAATGGTGGATTGATTCAATCAAAAAAGAACACAAAGAGTGGACAGAGTTAAACACAGAATACAAAATTCCTCAAAGGCATACCTATAGGCAGATGTCTAACGCCATATGGAGGGTAAGAGGAGAGGAGAAGAGAGCAGCCCGCTAACAGACCGCCGTTTCTCCCGCCTGACCAGAACTCTGGCCACACCCAGACGGGGTCATCAGTGGGTTTAGCAAAGGTGGATGAAGGAGGGGTTTATAACTGTGCACATGATGTGAAGACCATCCAATCGTTACACCGGTTGCAATCCACTAGCAAGTGAAAAATATATCTTGTAGTGTAACAACCCGTAACTAGTCTTGTGTATACTTCAACATAATGTTGCCTTACTGCATGAAAGAAACTGATCTTAATATGGAACACAATCACGTTAAATTTGATCAGCAAGCTTGAAACTGCATCCTAGCATAATGCTCAAGTTTTAAGAAATATAACGCTGTATAACCACTACATGTTTACTCAAAACCCGTAAGTAAAGTACCTTACAATGTTTGAACCATGAATATAGCTTAATATAAGCTTCAATATATGCCACAGTTTTATATATATAAAAAAACTGTTTTTTAAGTATAGAACATGGTAACATTTTGTTGGGTCAGCAAATTTGAATTTGCATTCAAGCATAATGCTCAAATTTTCAAAAATTATGTGTTCAAGCACAATGATGTTTCCAATCATCATACAAACAGTTTCTCAGGGTATACATTCTTCTAGGTTCCATGAATCTAAATCATAGATAATCTCATTTATAGATAGAACCAAGAATCACCTATGCAATAGGTATATAGTACACAAGACATGAGGAAGGAAAAAGAACCCAGTTAGAGGTACATAATATATAATATATTAAGCAAAATTAGATACTCATACTTGCTCACCCTTCCAATATTAACCACCCACCTATCGCTAATAATTATCAAACATATAAAAGACAAAAAACACACACAATGTGCCAAACCAGATAAAAAATTGTGGGAAGGTCAATTCATAAAGTATTGTTCTTACTTGATCCTAATGCTAACCACAATTATAGTGAGTTTAAAACAAAAAGAAATACTGTTCCCAAGCCTACTCCGCTGGTGTGAAAAGGTCTATTCATATAAAGAGACTCAGCCCTGTTGCCACATTAAGGCCATTAGGTACGGTACAATTGAACAACGCAATTAGTCTTGCCTCTGCCTGCCTGAGATTCTTGTCGATGTTACCGCCCCTCGGGTGTGGATGCACGATTCTAAGACCCCAGTATTTCAGTAAGATATCATTTGAGTTGTGAGCTTTTTGGAAGTGTACCGCCACGGGGTATGTTCTATCAATGTTGCGAATAGCTCGTTTGTGTTGGAGTACACGTTCCTGAACTGGTGCGATGGTAGAGCCAATATATAACAGTTTGCAGGGACACTGCAAAGCATACACAACATTAGGGGTTTTGCATCCAATATGATCACGAATGACAAATGGACGTCTGAGTAACGGACAATCCATTTCTCTTATCTTATAATATTTCTTCTCGCATGCTTTGCAAGCAGCACAAGAGAAGAAACCAGGATCTTTAACTTTGCCACTCAAGGGGTTCCTTACAAAGTGACTGGGTGATAACATGTCACACAAGTTTGGTGCTCTGGCAACAGAGACTAGGGGTCTGGCCGGTAAAATCTGTTTTAAAGTGGCATCAGAGGTAAGTATAGACCAGTGCTGATTCAAGATATTAAGAACCGAATTACTGCGGTTCGAAAATTCTACTGTAATGCGTGGAGTCAGATCGGGGGTCTCTTTAGATTTCACCTGTAACATGGATGCATGTTATATTAATCCTCTAGAGCGTACTGCCCCACTCAGAAAAAGATGACCCGCACTCTGTTAGTCGTGCAAAAATACTTGGGTTACTTTATTTACTCATATTTAAAAAATAGACACACAACACAGCGACGCGCGTTTCACGAGACCACTCACTTCTTCCGGCTGACCACATTTCGCTCTCAACATGCAATTTAAAAGATCTGTATTCTCGACGATACTTAATTAATCGTACTAGAAAGAGGACTACATTATCTCACATTGCTTGAGTGTTAGTTGATCACCATCTTGGATGTACTTTGACACAATGGCACTTCCAATATAAACAGCTATTCCTCATTCTTTTGTTGTTTTGTTTTTTTAGCATACATTTAGTAGTGTAATTAGTGGAAGCGAACATTCAGATAATTAATACAGTTCCCAACGATTTCGGCTCTCTGTTAAGTGCGCCCACCGGCATACATACTTGTAAAAATTTCTCAGGTTTCACTGCTTCTTTCTGTGCATAATTAATCTTGCTTGTTTCATGATAGGCAAAGTATCTTAATCCAGCAATATAAGACTTCCTTCCCCATATGGCTCTGTTATACCATAGTCAGTTATATGGGCCCTATCTCCACTAGCAGCGCATTTGATAAATACACGCGCGCATAAGTAGGGGGCATTCTGTTGTCTACTGTGACACTTTCTGTCCATATGAGGTTGGTCTGTCTGGAAGTACTTATAACTCCCTCATTTCAGTGCCATATAGGGAAATAGTCAGATATGTGGATGATTTATACATCAAGATAATTCTATTACATAATTTTACACGAAATGCCACAATTCATTAATTCGAAAAATGATGAAAATATGTTTTTTGCATTTGACATATCACCTAAAGACATACATCTCCTGGTCTCTATTGAGGCCTGCTTCTACTGCTCTTAGGCGCAAAATCCATTTGCTTTCTCGCTTGCGCAACTCATGTTCTCTATCACTAAACCTTGGATCACATGATCTATAGGGAACAGGCTAATTCTCATATTTTGTATATCATGATTGGCATTATAGTGGACGGCCAATGGGTATGCAGAATCGTTTTTCTTAATAGCTCTTATATGTTGCCTCATTCGTTCCTTAAATTCTTTCGTTGGACTCCCTATGTATATCAGACCGCACTCACATTCTATTACATATATCACGAACTCTGAAGTACATGTCAAATCGTACCTGATGATGTAATCAGGCGAGCCATTGTATGAGAATGTCGTCTTATTTTCTATAGCAAAACTGCACGTGATACATCTCTGTGTACACTTAGTGTAACCCTTGTTTCTTTCGGGGCCTCTCATGTAATCTCTTTGTACCCCCCTAGGGGTCTATTCACTCCTACATATCATATTTTTAATGCTTTTGTTTTTACGAAATGATATGCTTGGTTTTTCCTGAATGAGAGTTTTAAGATCAGTATCAAGTTTTAACACGTGCCAATGTTTGTTAAAGATGGCACGCACTCGGTTGGAATCCATAGAATATGTGGTAATAAATCTTAAAGGCTGGTCTTTATTGGAGCTGGGTATTTTTTCTCTCAATAGCACTTCCCTGGAATTGAACTTTAGTTTCTGCTCTGCCTTCTTTATCAGGTCTTCACTATACCCTCTTTTTCTGAATCTATTGGTCAATTTGTCCATTTCCTCATCAAAAATGATTTCATCACTACAATTTCTCTTGAGCCTTACCATTTCTCCATAAGGTATGCTGCAAATTGTGCTAGGGGGATGCATGCTCTCTGCATGTAAAATGGAATTTTTGGTAACCTGCTTTCTAAATATCTTGGTTTGTAGGGTTTCTCCTTGTACGTATATATTCAGATCCAAGAAATTAATCTTTTGTGAGTCATGCTCCATAACCATCTGTACATTAACTGGATTGTTATTCAAGAATGCAACATAAGCACATAGATCTTGCATACTCCCATTCCAAATCAACAAGATATCGTCTATAAAACGGTACCAAGAGATTATACATGGCATCCTTACCTCGGCCCCCTGGCCCCAGGCATGCTCCCTCTCATACCAGCCCATAAAAAGATTGGCATAAGAGGGAGCAAACCTGGTGCCCATAGCAGTACCACACAGCTGGAGATAGATGTTGCTGCCAAAAGAGAAATAATTGTGAGTCAATATAAACTCTATCGCCTTCATAAGAAATTCATTGTGACAATATAGGCTAGCAGAACACATTTTTAGAAATGAACCTGTGGCTTTAAGTCCATCAACATGCCTAATGCATGTATATAAACTGACCATGTCCATGGTGACAAGAATGTAGCCTGATTTCCAAGGAATATTACTCAATTCTCAGATCAACATATTGGAGTCCTTCAGGTACGAAGATAAAGTTTGAACCAAGGGCAACAAAAACATGTCTATTTACTGTG
>JASANK010655676.1:0-10261 GCA_031753695.1 Desmognathus marmoratus | reverse complement strand
TCCTTGGGTTATTTTTTGGTTTTTCTGATTATTATTGTCTTTGTGCGTAGGAGAGGGGAGGGGGGGGCTGTGCCTATCGGCGCTGCTTGGGAAATGCTCTGCGGGTGAACTAAAGTTAAACAGCTGTGCTGAAAGGCTGGCTAAAACTAAAATGTGTTCCACGGGTTCGGGCATAGCGCTTCTATCGGCGCTGCTTGGGAAATGCTCTTGGCCGCTCTCGTACCTCGGAGGGATAGTCCTGCGTACGTGCGGGTGCACTGAAGTTAAACAGCTGTGCTGAAAGGCTGGCTAAAACTAAAACGTATTTCACGGGTTCGGCCATGGCGCTTCTTACCTTGCAGCTCGGTATCTTTGTAAGTAATCATGCCGGCTGCCTCGATTCACCCCCCCTCCCCCCCTTCCCTCGCCCAATCATCTGTCCTCTGCTTCTCCCCACCCTCTGGCCCCGGCCCTCCCCTCCCCCACGGGGAACCATCTGTGGAGAGTCCCTCCTTGAGCCAATAGTGGTCTGGATGCGCCATTTAATTATTTGTTTCTACCATTTCATTGCGTTTATTTATTTATTTAATTATTTATTTATTTATTTATTTATTTTTATTTTTATTTGGTATATCTTTCCTTGGGTTATTTTTTGGTTTTTCTGATTATTATTGTCTTTGTGCGTAGGAGAGGGGAGGGGGGGGCTGTGCCTATGAATGAATGAATGAATGAATGAATGAATGAATGAATGAATGAATGAATGAATGAAAAAAAATTTTTTAGCGCTGCTCGCAGAGCTTCAGAGCGCAGTTCACACACAATTGACACATACACATACAAGTACAAACAGGTAAAAGAATTTAAAAAAATATAAATAAGGAAAAAAAAGCCGGCAAAGCCCAAATGCAAACAGAAAAATCAAAACAGATAAGGAAGGTCAACGATAAAAGCAAGTCCGCACTTACAAAAGCTTCCTTAAATGATCAGGCGGTAGAGTTTCTTAAAGGCAGCCTTAGAGGGGGCAAGTTGCAGTTGGGAAGGCAAGCGATTCCGCACCCGGGGGAGCTGGACTTGTAGAGAACGGCCTCCTAGCTTGGACCTTCTATAGCGTGGAACATCAAAGTCCAAGGAAGAGGCGGAGCGAAGCCCTGGACGGGGGCTCGTCACAGAGGGGGCCGGCCAGGACTGAAGATACTCGGGCCCTTTCTTATGAGCGATGGTCCATGCCAGGGTTGCCAGCTTGAAGTTGATCTGCTGCGAAATTGTAAGCCAGCGGAGTTGGGACCGATGGTCAGTAAGATGATCACGCCAGCCCATGTAAGGCCTTATCGCCCGCAGAGTGCGGTTTTGAAGGGCCTGAAGTTTCAGCAGAGTGCTCTGGGGGGCAGCAGTGTAGAACAAATTGCAGTACGACAGCCGGGACAGCACCAAGGCTTCACAAAGAGTCTTACGATTAATCTCAGACAGCCACGGCATCACATTGCGCAGACGGCTCAGTTGGAAATGGCAGCCTTGACCATACTGTTGGCATGTGACATGTAATTGAGGCGAGAGTTGAACAGAACCCCAAGGCTTTTTGCCTGTTCTACTGGTGCTGGACAGGCCCCGAATGACACGGGCCACTGCAGCACCTGCGGCAACGCCGAGGCCTCCAGGCCACAGAGGAGAATCTCTGTCTTGCCTTCGTTTAGGCAGAGCCAGTTAGACTCCATCCAGGCCTGGATTGCCTGTAGGGCGGAGGGCAGTACCGTAGCATCCGGGGCAGATGGATGCAAGTCCAGCACTATTTGCGTGTCATCCGCATACGTTTGGAAAATGAGACCAAAGCTCTGGATTACCTGGGCCAGGGGCACCGTGTACACATTGAACAGGATAGGGGACAATGCCAAACCCTGCGGAACTCCCCAGTTACAGCTGGTAGCGGGGGCAGTATCCTGTCCAATGTGCACCTGCTGAGCCCTCTCTCGGAGGAAGGACTAAAACCAGCTTAATACAGGGCCAGTGATGGGTTGATTTACACCAATGACCCTGTGAAGAATGTACCAGTGGTATTACATGAGCTGGAAAGATTTAGACAGATTTCCGGGCTTAGTATTAATTAGGACAAGTCTTTTGTGGCTCCTTTGTCCCAGTATACTGACGTTGCCTTTTGGAAGTTTCCGCTTCCATGTAAAACTGAAGGTTTTGAATACCTGGGGGTGTATTTCTCCTTAGATAAGGTCACGACTTACAAAAACAACTATGGTAAATTGCTCCAGGACACTCGCACATTAGTGGAAGGTTGGAAAAAACTGCCACTCACATTGATGGCGAGGATCAGTGTAATCAAGATGATCCTATTACCCAAAAGCCTCTATATCTTTGCCAATATCCCCCTCGTTCTCTCAAAGTCTTTTTTCATAGAGCTCAAATCCTTGGTGTTATCCCTGGTGTGGAATGAAAAGGCGGTTCAGATACAGCATGAGGTATTGACCCTCCCATTACAAGATGGCGGGCTGGCTCTGCCGGATCTTGAACAGTACTATTTGGCTGTGCAGGCTAGATACGCGGCGGCATGGTTTCAGGACCACACCATTAAGCCATTTAAGTGGGTGGAACTAGGGGCAGGAGGAGAGGACGATCCTAGAACTGCTGTATTGCTGGGGCTCTCTGGTGCCCTGTTAAAGGGTACTGCGGTGGAGTGTTCCCTGGCCACGCTTCATAGAATTCATGTACGGTTGGGGGTGACCCCGGTTTATGCTCCTATTCTTAACATACGATGGGCTAAACGTACATGCATATATTTGACTAAAGGAAATTATCCCAACTGGAGGGGCGGTTGGGATCTCTCCATTGGGGAGCATATTCGTTGATGGATGGCTGATATCGGAGCCAGAGTTGTGTGATAAAAAAACAAATGTCCCCGCTGCAGCAATATCAATATAGGTGCATGCGCACGGTGATTTGCAAGTGGTTACCCGATTACCCATTTGAGCCCCCGGCTAGTGTAGTATTGGAAGAGATATCTGAGCAATCCTCCTCTCATTGTACGGTAGCCATATTGTATACAAAACTGACTAGGCCAATGGAAGAATACTATCTGAAATTGAAAGGTAAATGTCAGGCAGATCTTGGGGTCAGCATCTCCGAAGGCATCTCTACCTTCGGAGATGCTGTGGTATTGGAAGAGATGGTAGAGATGCCAGTGGTATTGGAAGTCATGGACACAATGGGTATGGGGGAATGGGTTTATTGAGATAGAGCTGGCTAACTATGCCTCTCCTAGGGAGAGGTTCCTTGTGAACAGGGGGCTATCCTCACCCTTCTCACTAGACAGGGGTTGCCCACTTCCTTCCCCCCATTTGCTCGAGTCTAGAACCCATTGCTGCAATAAGGGCGTTCCCTGATATCCAGGGAGTGACAATTGGTGAAACTTGCTCTAAAATCTGCTCATTTGTGGATGAAATTATGCCCTGACGGACCCAGCATCCTCAGCCCTGCAGAGGCAGAGGGAAATTGAAAGATATGTCGACATGGAGGGCCTTAAAATTAACATGTCTAAATCTGAACTCTTGGGCATCCATATGCTGGCAGAGATGAAGCATATGTTGCTACAGATCCCTGGCTTTCGCTGGGCCTCCTTGTATAATCGCTATCTGGGAGTGCGGATCCCAGCAAACAACGTATATCTGTATAGGGTTAATTACCTATGGCTTATAGGAGCCATCCAATAGGACATGCAGTGATGGAGGGACACAAGGTTTTTGTGGCTAGGTTGCCTGACAATCCTTAAAATGAATATCCTACCTAGGCCTCTTTAGTTTTTTCTTCAATCACTTCCTACGCTGAAGGCATTGCAACACCAATTATTGCAGTTTGTGTTGGTAGGAAACCCTGAATACACAAACACATTTTACTCCAACCCTAAAGACAAGGCGGGTTGGCACGCCCTGATGTGCTCTTATACTATTCGGCGATCCATCTGACAGATCTGTGGTATTGGACCAGATTTGATTCAGAATTACCATCGGTAGACATGGAAATATCACTGGCAAGGTGGAGGTTAAGTAGGCTGTCTTGGTTGCCGAGACCTGATCGAGTACCATCACTATACATTGACCCAGCAACCACCTCCACATTGGCGGTATGGGACTGGGCTTGTCGAAGGATCCACTTGTCTTCTTTCCCAAACCCCTTCACACCCCTTTTTCTTTAACACAGATTTCTCTCCTGGCATGACCGACGTACATTCGGAAAGTGGAAAGAAGGGGGACACTATTTATTGCGGGACATGTATGATGGGGGGAACCTCGAGTCCTTTGAAAGATGCAAGACAGACTACCAACAAGAGAGACTTTGATACTGGCAGCTCCTTCACTGGCTCTCCGCCTCTTGGGTGAGAGCTACGGCTGCTAGAGAGCTCACCCCTTTTGAGCGATTCATAAGCTCAGCTTCCTCTACCAAGAATCTGATTTCAGAGATATACAGAAGACTGGCCATATCAAAAAGTGTGAGAGAGGGACTTGGGTTCCAAATGTCGAGGGAAGATATGGAGAAGGACAGACACTCCATCTGCGTGATGCAGGACGAATGCAAATATAAACTCATGTAAAGGTGATATATGATCCCAGTAGTGTTGGGAAAGTTTTTGGGTTCACTAACTGCAGTGTTTTAGAGAGGTTGTGGAGGCCAAGGTACCTATATCCATATGTGGTGGATCTGCCCAGTTGTTAGTCACTGGTGTGTGCTGAGGTGTTGTCCCAGATTGACACTATGCTGGGGCTGAAGGTTCCATGAGACCCAGGCAGTGTGCTGCAAGGAATGCAGAAGACCTCAACTGGGGGATCAATTTCAACTTTTGTAGACTGCAAACTGCTCCGTTAGTTCCTTCTAGAGGCAAAGCAAGTTGTAGCCAAATTTTGGAGAAGCGGTGTGTAGAAAGGGAGCGGAGTTATGGAATTCATTACCTGCTCCATTGCGGGCCATTCATTTCCTTCCAATTTTCAAAAGTGCACTAAAAAACCATCTTGAGACACAGGTTTACCTTTCTAAGGGGCAGAATTACCGTAGCGGATGCGGAGATGCCTGCAATACTGCCTATTTGGGGCCTCACCCACACAACTGCGTAGTTACTAGAATTGCAGGTTTTATTTTCTGGTCTGTGTTGTTTTGCTACATGTTTTAAGCGTTCCAGAGCGGATTGGCAGTAATAGCTGTGCAAAACCTTTAATAAATACATTTCCTAGTATAGAGCATTGGTTTGCAAGGGTTTGGCTAACGATGGGAATGGAATTGCTGACATGATCCATAACGGGTCAGTGGTCTCCCTTTCACAAAACTTGGCACCCATGTCATGGGGGCTGTGGGGACCCAGTGGCTCCCCACAGCCCAAGGAGCCTTGCGCAGAAAACAGAAGGCTGGAGCATGGACCCTGCCGGTGTGGATACCGGCAGGGCCAGACCACGCCCCAAGACATCCAGAAGGTTCTGGGTGTCATCCAAACATCAGTGAGCATGTGCGCACATGCTCAGTAAGAGCCAGCAGCCAATTTGTGCACCCCGGTATAAATACCAGGAACCAACAGCTGGCTGGTGCCAGTCTTCATTTCCCTTGGGCTGCGGCGGTGACTCCTTTTCTGCTCCACTGGTAAGTGGCTCCCCCCTGTTTTAACTAGGCGCACGCAACTCTAATCCTAACGCTAACACTACTAAAGGTCACCCTGTAATGTTATTTCTTTTAGATCTCAGCGCAGCCTTGATTTAGTGGACCAGGGTCTACTGATTCAACGGCTATGTGACAAATTTGCCTTCTCCTCGCTTGCATCCATGTGGGTTGAGTCCTTTCTGTCCGGCCGAACAGCCAAGGTTTTTATTGGTCCTTTTGCTGCTGACCCCACTCCCCTGGTCAGGGGTGTACCTCCGGGCTCTGTCGTATCACCTATGCTTTACAATATGTACACACGCCCCCTTTTTGGTGTTTACTTGGATGCACACTGATCTATGTGGAACCATGCTTTAAAGGTCAAGTCGTCGTGTGCATACATTCTGAAACTGTTTAGATAGATAAGAAACTATCTTTCTGCGAACCACATGGCTTGCGTAGCAGGTGCACTGATTAACTCCAGGTAATTCAGAATGATGCCATTATGGCAGTCTCAGGTATAGCACGTAGAGAACACATCTCCTCAGCAAGGCAGGCTTTACATTGTTACCTGTGGATCGAAGAGTTCACCATAAGATGTGCACCATTGCTCATAAATGCATTCATGGCTCGGCTCCCAGCTACTTGGCTGAAAAGGTGAAGGCTTGGGCTCCTTCGCGCACTCTGAGGTCCACCACTGCGAAAGTACTTCCGCCCCCTCAAGGTTAATTTGGTTACTTTCGGGGGGCGCACTCTGGAATATCAAGCCGCTGGAACACCTTGCCTGCACAGCTTAGAAACAATGAGGTCTTCCTTACCTTTAAAAAAAGACCTTAAGACCTTTCTGTTTATGGACAATACCTGAGATTTACTGGCTTTCTGTTGATCCCTGGCTTTACACATGGCTGACTTCGTCTTTGTTTTGATGCTTCGGCGTGCACTGAGGCCCTAGGGTGAGTATGCGCATTAAACAAATTAACCTTAACCTTAACCTTACTCCCCCCACAGTTACAGCTATTGTTTAATTATACTCAAAGTGGAGGATTAATCTCTTACCTTATAGTCAGGGCATTTCCCTTGGGCTGTGGCAGTGACTCCTTCTCTTCTGCTCCACAGCACTGGTTCCAGTTCCTCGCTGTAAAGACTACGCCTCAAAAACGCTGTGTGACATCTGTACAGAAGATAGAACAGTCAGCAGACTACCCATGACAGAAGCTAAGTACAGTAGTCTGTGTAACAAGTAACAAACCAGGAGTGTACATAGTGTAAATAATTTAGGAAAGGCTACTGGTAGCCATAATAAGGACCTTAGCTAAGCAACCATTAACACCCATATAGTTGAAGCTAGGAAGGTAGCTCTCTCATTCCTTTGGGGGGTGTTCTTCATGGGTGAGAACACCAAGTATAACCAAAAAGCCCAATGTACCTCCACCCACTGGAAGAGGAGTTAGTACCATTGAAGAACAGGAACAGGGAAACTAGAACACCTCTTGGATGATGGGACAAATCCAGGAGGTGAAGTTTGTGGTTCAGTCCCCATAAAGCGTGGGCTACTCCTCACCAAGCAGTTCTTGTTAAAACATAAAACACAGACCCTAAACGTACTGGTTCTGATTGACTCAGGTGCGGATGGTAATTACATGGATGAAGGATTTGCCCAAGCTAACTCCATCACTTTGCTAAAAAAGGATAGACAAGAAAGGGTGCAGACCATAGACGGGCGTATCCTGGTTTCTGGGCTAGTGAAAACCCAGTCTGCACCAGTGCTTTTGACCTCGGAAGAGGGTCATAAAGAACGCATTGCATTCGACATTATAGCCTCACCAAGATATGCAATCATTCTAGGTAACGCCTGGTTAGAACACCATAATCCCTATGTGGACTGGAGAGAGAAAACTGTATCCTTTGAATCATCCTACTTTGTACGTCATAGCTTTGCCAATGACGAAAGGGTTTTAGCCACCATAGCGTCTTACCTTGTGCATGATCATCTCATAGCACATATAGAATTCCTTCCTAATTCTCCACTAGCAGAAACAGAAACAGAACTCCCCTCCTGTTATCAAAAGTATCAAGACGTTTTTGAGGAAACCGAGGTGGATGTTCTACCACCACATCGAGTACATGATTATACCATAGACTTCGTGAACAATCTTTAACTTCCGTGTAGTCGAATTTATGCACTCACAGAACCAGAAAAAGTGTATCTCAAGGACTACATTGAAAAGAACCTTCGATCCGGGTTTATCAGGCATTCCAAATCCCCAGTGTCTTCACCACTCTTCTTCATCCCAAAAAAGACCAGGGACATTCGGACCTGTATAGATTACGGAGGTATAAACAGCAACACGATTAAGAATAGGTATCCATTACCCCTCATACCAGTGCTACTGGATCAGGTAAAGGGGGCAACCATTTACATCAAATTGGACCTGAAGGAGGCATATCACCTGGTACGAGTTAAGAAGGGAATGAGTGGAAGAAAGCATTCCACTCCCCCTTCGGCTTGTACGAGTATCAGGTGATGCCTTTTGGGTTATGTAACGCTCCTGCAGCATTTCAGTATTTTATCAATGAGGTGCTGCAGGAACATATTGACCGATATGTAGTGGTCTATATTGACGACATACTGATTTATTCACCAACGCTCACTGAACACATCAAGCATGTGTCAGCAGTCCTAGAGAGTTTGCAAAGCAACCAGTTGAAAGCAAAACTCAGCAAGTGCTTCTTTCACGTTGATACGGTAGAGTTCCTCGGGTTTATCTTGACACCTGATGGCATCAAAATGGACCCAAAAAAGATCCAGGCTATCCTGGTGTGGAGTAGTCCCAAGTCGGTCAAGGAAGTACAAAACTTCCTTGGCTTTTCAAACTTCTATAGGCGCTTTATTGTTGATTTTTCAACTCTGGCTACTCCGATTATCCAACTGCTACGAAAAGGGGCATGTTTTCAGTGGACTGTAGAAGCAGAACAGGCATTCCAGGAATTAAAAAAGCGTTTCACCACAGCCCCAGTACTAAGACATCCTAACACTTCTCTCCCCTTCGTTGTGGAAACAGATGCCTCCAATGTAGTCATCGGGGGCCTTCTCTCGCAAAGGGACCCTAACACTAAAGAATTACACCTAGTCGCATACTTCTCGCACAAGTTAACCGACACAGAAAGTCGGTACACCATTGCAGAAAAGGAACTACTCGCAGTAAAACGTGCTTTTGAAGAATGGCAACACTACCTTCTCGGAGTTCGATACAAGACCACAGTCTATACGGACCACCAGAACCTACAATTCCTTCAATCCGCACAAGTGCTTTCCCCAAGACAACTACGATGGTCACAGTATTTTTCCGACTATGACTTTATTATCACCTTCAAACCAGGGTTGGCAAACAAGAATGCGGACGTGTTATCACGACCAACCTTCGAAGCAGAGGATAAGTTGGTGCTACCTGTTCCCATTATCCCTCCAGATCATTTTGTGGGAGCCTTGCAGGCTCTTACAAGTAAGGAATACTGGGATATGCCCACCATCCAGAAAATTCAAAAAGGTTTACAAAATCATGAAGTGTTTGCCTGGCTGTTAGCCCACCCAGCATGTTCCCTCAAACAAGGCCTCCTATATCATGAATACAAATTCTATATCCCATTAAGAGAGGTTAAAAAAAACCTGTTGACCTGGTCACACTAATATCCATTATCGGGACATAGGGGAATACAAAAAACCAAGGAGTTGGTCAAACGGTATTTCTGGTGGGAAAGGTGGGAATGTGATGTGGAAGAACATGTCAAAGCGTGTGCAGTGTGTGCTCAGGGAAAGAGTGAACCCAAAGCCCCATATGGAAAGCTAATGCCGTTACCCACGCCTCCTTTTCCATGGCATTCTATGACCACTTGTGAGTGGAGGGTGGTGTGATGGAGGGTGGTGTGAGCGTGTGGCAGTGCATATGTGGCAATTATCTCAACCTCATCCCGTGTAGTTGCCAGGTTGTGGGTCCTTATTGTGCCATATAGACACCAATCCTAGAATTTGGGTTGGATGAGAGCGAGTCCATAACACTTGAAAGTTACTAATTGACTTTATTAACTCAACTGCAGGAATAATAATGGATACTTTCCTGAACTGGATTAAGCAGGCAAATAATGGTGGCAATGTCTGTAACCATATTAACATTGCAAAGAATGATGTACCCATTTTTGTTTTGCCTTAATTGGATAAATAGAGAGCACTCAGCTGTCAAGAGGTCAAAAGTGTGCAGAAGAACAGGGTAAGAATACCGTCACATAACCGGATGGTGACCTGAGTTGAATTGCATGATGTCATCAAACCTTCATCTATATGGAAACCCCAATCACAGCAACCAACAGCTCCATTTTGTAGCTGGTACCGGGGCAGCAAATCGGGCCACTTCCTGATTCACTGTCCATGTTCCGGCTGCCTAATTGTTGTGGGTGCACTGAACTATTATTTGTGAATGCAGGCAGCAAGAGCAAAGCTCTGTCAATGCCAATGCAGGTGGATTTCAGAAAAGGATTCTCTGGGGCACGCTGCCCCAGAGAATTTTGTCCGGGTAAGCACATATGGCTAGGTGAATGTGGCAGGTGAATATTTTGAAGGAATACTGTGCTTCCTATACACAATACGGTGTGCCAGTGTATGCATCAT
>JASANK010654572.1:0-10277 GCA_031753695.1 Desmognathus marmoratus | reverse complement strand
AGCAACTGAGACTAAACGCAACCAGTCTGGCCATCAATGAGGGGGACGGTAATTGAGACAAAACGCAACCAGTCTGGCCACCGGCAGCCGACGGGTAACAAAACCAGCAACCAGCGGAACAGCCCGAAAACTCATCGCAAAGAGCGAAACTAGGCATCAACAAGCCTTCGGAACGGAACCCCTCGACAACGAGCCCGAGACCAGAACAGGGAAGATTTAAAGCGGCACCGAACAAAGGAGGCATGCCTGATCCAGCGCGGAGCGGGGGGGAAGATCCTTTTAAGGTAAGTCTGTCCCCTTCACTACCAACATGACCATGGGTTAAAATACTAATGTTAAAACTGTTAAAGTATTTAAATGTCACTCCGAAGGGCACCAGGACAGCGCATAAAACCCCAAATGGGGTCCTTGCGCTATACAAATGCAATGTAACATAACATAACATAACAATTACCTCAACGCTTTGCAAATTATACATATCACATAGTCCCAGTCTTCACAGCGCAGTGTCCAAAAACACCTTTTATAAACAATGCGCTACGTTCGCAGACACGTACAGCTGCAATCATGTTGCCTCAATCAGAGGCATTAGTCAGCGCTGTCATTGTCTCATCTTGCTTTCAATTGGCCAGCGAGCCCTCCACTTCCGGTCCTCCAGGGGGCCCATCCAGCAGAGGAGAGCATGTCGTGTCACTCCCCCAGGCGGGCAGCACTCTGATTCGCCAGTTATTTACATTTGCACTGTTGTAGTTCTTCCATTGTGCTTCCAATTGGTTCTTGAGGTGCTGTCCAAGCTCACTGCCTTCTAGCCCACTAGGGGGCACACCCCACAGGGAAAAGTGCAACGTACCTCCAGGCGGGTAGTGTTTTGATATGTCCACTTCGTGTAGTTTCCATCATAAGTGGAGACCCCGTATCTTCATGACATACGTAAAGAGCCACCATTGACCACAATCTGCTCACGTGGTCAAGTAAATACCGCCTGTCTTCGCCCACCGAGACCAGATGCCCTGCTGACAGTTAGGCGCAATACTTGAGAATAAGAAGAAAGTATAATATTTGGCTCTAGATACTCACAGAGTAGTCATTTTAGGCATATTTACAGTGACAGACTCAGGATCCTCACACACCCTCCGCTGACTCCAGCACACCCGATGAGGGAGCACTCACTGCAGGCAGCGCTTCCAAATAGTTCCAAACTCGCTGAGGATCTTCAAAAAACATTACTTTGCCAGCCGATACTATCCGAAGTTTAGTGGGGGCAGCATGGCATACTGAATGTTTCGTTTACGCAGCTCCTGCTTAGCGGTATCAAATTGTTTTCTCGCATGCTGCGTAGCCATAGTCAGGTCGGGGTAAAAACTGATCCGCTTATTTTCCCACATCACTTTGCCTTGCTGCCGCGCCGCTCTCAGGATTTCGTCCAGGTCTCTAAAGGTCAACAACTTAAGAATGATGGCTCTAGGGGGGTGTCCCGGCACCGGGGGTTTCCCCAAGGCGCGATGCGCACGTTCAATTACAAAATGGTTAGAGAGCTTCGCCTCAGGCAGGAGGGTTGGAATAAGTTTCTCCATCTGTTCTGCAATTTGCCTTGATACTGTTGTTTCTGAGATTCCCAGAATGCGCAGGTTGGACCTGCAACTCCGCGACTCTTGGTCCTATATGGTGTCTGCCAGCTTTTTGAGAGTCGCCTCATGCTTAGCAAGCATGGGTTCCATCGCCGTTATCGCCGTCTCTGCACCCTCCAGCCTCTGCTCAGCCTCCCCCACTCTTTCCACAAGGGCATCAATACGCACCCGCACCACGTCCATCGTCATGGTAAGAGTCCCGATCTGTGCAGTAAGATCAGTCCGGAGATTTTTAATCTCATTGAGTACCAGCGTAAGGTCCGTGCCCATCTCCATCTTGGGTTGCCGAGCGCCATCCCCAGCCATCTTTTCAGCCACGCTAGCCGGTTTTCCCACCCAAGATGGGCTGCTCGGCACCACCGCAAATTCAGACACTTTCCTCTGCCTCCTATCCTTGCTCGACATTCTAGGCGACACCAGTGTTTTCTCGATCGAAGCATGTATTTTGTGCCCTGAATTACCAAGTAATTCAGCGGCAAAGTTGTCGCTGGAACGGGAGCTGTCAGTGCACGTGTCCTCCTAACTCACCACCATCACGTGACTCCAAGTTCGGTTCGTGATTGGCTGAAATTGCATCATGCTGTTTTCGTTTTTTTAAAGAAATAGACACTGTGATTCAAGGCACGCAATATGAGAACCTATTCCCTTTTCTATCGCTTTTTTTCCTATTGGTGACCATGTAAAATGTGCTTGGAGACCATTTTTTTTTTACAGTTTTGTGGGATTTTCGTATAGGAAAATCCTCCAAAAATTCCTGATTTCGCCAGTCATTGCCAATGAAGTACAGTAACGGACGAGATCGGAAGGATATATTGTGCCTGTCGCAGCATACACGGAGCGTTTAGGCGCAAAGTTTGAAGTAGAATGTAATTCATATGCAAGATATGGTGCGCGCTCTTCTGATGGCTTTGTTTTTGCGATTGTGTGCCACAGATAAAGAAATAAATAGCAGCAAAAAAAGAAGTTGTGGTAGTGCTCCTTTGTCCAGGAAAACGTATATGTTTGTGCACTCGCGCACTGTATTATGGTTCGTGAATTCATGTTGGGTATTGCTAAATTAGCATATTACGTATTGTTCCGCTGAACAGCAAAGTTTACAGCCAATGAGGAGACGAGTGCGTCAATGCAATGAGAACTCATGTTGTCTTTTCTTAAATTAGCATATTACGTATTGTCCCGCTAGACAGCAAAGTATACAGCCAATGAGGAGACGAGTGCGCCAATTTGCCTCTCGCGCAAGTATTCATGGTTAGTGAATTGAAAACTCATGTTGGCGTTTCCTATATGTGCCCCTTACACTTTTTTTTCTATTGGTGACAATGTAAAATGTGCTTGGAGACAATATCTTTTTTTAACAGTTTTGTGGGATTTTAGTAAAGGAAAATCCTCAAAAAATTATCTGATTTCGCCAATCACTGTCACTTGAAGTACAGTAACAGACAGCATCAGAAGTTTAGTGGTGCCTATCAGAGTATTCACGGAACATTTAGGCATAGAGTTTCAAGTAGAACGTAATTCATATGCAAGATATAGTGCACACTTTTCTGATGGCTTTGTTTTTGTGATTGTGTGTCACAGATAAAGAAATAAATAGCAGCAAAAAAAGAAGTTGTGGTAGTGCTCCTTTGTCCAGGATAACGTATATGTTTGTGCTCTTGCGCACTGCATTATCATTCGTGAATTCAAAAGTCATGTTGGGTATTGCTAAATTAGCATATTACATATTCTTCCGCAGAACAGAAAAGTTTACAGCCAATGAGGAGAGGAGTGCGCTAATTTGTCTCTTGCGCAAGTATTCATTGTTAGTGAATTGAAAACTCATGTTGGTGTTTCCTATATGTGGCCTTTATGCTTTTGTTTTCTATTGGTGACAATGTAAAATGTGCTTGGAGACAATTTTTTTTTTTGTGGTGCTGCAGCTACTGCTTCATCCGCAATCACCACTGATCGGAGCAGGAAAAGTAGACTGCTGCGGTTCTTCAACACCTCCCACCTCTATATTGGAGAACACTACTCCTCCCTGTACAGCCCCACTTCCATGCCCTTCCCCTCATCTTCCAGCAGCATTGTTGACAACATGTCACAAGAATAAATGGTAAGGCTGTGACAATGACACTAACACATACATACCAAACAGAAAGGGCCAAACAACAATAAAAAATAATCAACCCAAAACCTAGCCATCCACAATTCTCAGTGATCATAAAAAAAAGATAAAAGTCAACAAATGAGGATTAAAAAGAATAAAATCAAGTTGACAAAATGTCTATAAGAAATTAACAAAGTAAATTAACCGTTGTGTTAGGATTTATCAGGAGCCTGCAAAGAAATGGCAAATTCAAAGATAGGAAATAGGTGAATAAAACACCAAAAACAATTCAAAATTAATGCCCAAAGAAATAGTGGACACATAGGAGACTATAGCAAACGAATGCCCTCATTGAGTGTTCAGGGTACCCAGAGGTCTGGTACACTCTACCACTGGCTATTCTAACTGCCTTATTAGACGGTCAGTCTGCTCCCAACTAGCGAATTATCTGTGATCCGCTGTTGGACCACCAGCTCATTTATATGATTTAGGGCACCACTGATAGGACAGTGTACCCGTATATATTTATGTAAAGCAGTCTTCTATGCACGCCAATTCCAGCAGCCCATGCAAGAGGTAGTAGTGGTGGTCAATGTCACTGGGCATACCAGTACTACAATCCCCCAGTCTACACTGCCTGGGCAAGGGGACTGTATCATTCTAAATGAGTCTGCAAGAAAATGACATTGTAAATGTTTAAATATACTGTAATTGAGAAGAAGCCCTACAAAAATCAGTTAAACAGAAAAAACAAACAAAGAAAGTCATAGAAGGGGTTAAAAATACTGTATATATTTTTAAGGAACCAGGAAGTAGAATGTGTTTTTAATAACAGAAGTGAAGGTGCAAAGTAAGATGTAGGGACAGTTCAGTTCACCAATGTTGGCTTTTCTTTTAAGTATTCTTAATTGCCTGAATGCAATTCCCCTTGTTTTAATTTTTTAAGTTATTTAATTACACAGCTTTTCACTGCTTGATTTTTTTTCCTGGCTGCTCCCATTTTGTGGTGTGACCGATCCCTATGGCAGATGCGACATTGCAATTCTTTTCCACCCCTGCCTCTGCAGAGGAAAACAAATAATGACAATGGAGCATCCACCACAAAATGGACTGAAAAGCTAATTTATTAAATAGCTTTAAAAATAAAAACAAGGGAAATTGCATTCAGATAACTAAGACACTTGAAAAACTAAAAGTAGTGTACTGGACTGTCCCTTTAACTGCTTTCACAGTTCAACCCTAACAAACCAAGGGCAGGCCCAAGAAAACATGAAAGGCGAAAAATATTGCACAGTTATTACAAATATGCTTTTGCCCCTTTGGTTGCACCATTTGTGGCCACTTTGTAGTTGTATTTGCAGGTCATCAGCAGCTGCCAGTTTGTTCTTATGTTAAGGCTGGCCCTTAACAAAACCCACAAAGGAAAGTGAGAGGAAACCGAAAGCAAAATGGCAGCCGTATATTTAGCCACAACCTTTCAGAACCTAGCATTGAGTATACAGTATGCAACAGTAAAAACAAAAGTGCACAGTAAAAAAAAAGGTTCACATTTTTCACGGTTGGAAGAGCTTACCATTAATTGGGTTCACGCCTTTTCTCTTGCTGAGTTCCCGCATCCATGGGGGTTCCAGGGGCTCACCTTTCATGGCTCCCACATCCTGTGGGAGGAGAGAGGCTGCATCTTCATTGACGGATTCCATATCTTCCAAGTGGGCAGCTAAGGAGAGACGGACAGGGTGAACTGATTATAGTACGATGAACGGCAAGCTCCAGTAAAGGGTATGTACTTCATACCAACATCTTTAATTGAACTTCATGGGTACATCATCACCCATTACTAAATTGCGTCGTAATGCAACTAGGTAATGGGATCTGGTTTTGAAAAGTAGAGTTCCTTGGTGCTGCTTTCTTCCCCATCCCCTTTCTCTCCCCCTCCCTTCTCCTTCCTGACTTACCCTACTTAGGCGCAAGCCGGGATGTGCAAGAATCGGCAAAATTGAAATCCAGTAAGAAGATGCTCAGTGGTGAGTTGGTCTGGACTATCTCCATTATCCATGATTATCTCTTTCCCTGGAGTAGGTGTGGGGATAATAGGCCAAAAAGAGATAATTTGAAGTACTCAAGGATGAACTCTCATGACTCCCTGGCAGAGCAAGGAGAAAAGGTAAGCGGTATGGCTTTTCCCATTTGTTTCCATCCTAATTGGGGTTGCAGACCGATAGGGGCTCTACCCAGCAGCACACACCAGCAATGCTGATGAGCCGGGGTTGCCTGTTAATCCGGTTAAAGTGGTGTGCGGTCTGACATAGTTTATATAGCTTCTGCCTAGACTGCAGATGCAAATCGGGGGCCAATCGCTCAGAGAGATCCCCCCTTAACAATGTCTTTACACTGTTGTACAATAGTTTTCTCATAACCCACACTCCCCTCACTCCCCTCCCCCATGGGGGCAGGAACTGGCTCAGCTACAGCAGGCCAGACAGAGCTGGGTGGGCATCCCCTCCCCACAATTCCTCCCCCCTTCTTTCACTCTTCCCCTTGGTAATGCTAAGGGGACATTAAGAAGTAAATTGTACATCTTTGACTATGCTCCGAGGGTAATGAACAGCCCCATAAAGCTGCAGACAGCAGCCAATGGGGGCTATACAAATACCCGCTAACAAACCATAACATTATGTAGGCTAACATACAGTGCAAAACAGTAGAGTATGTAAAGAACTACAACTCTTGCCAATATTTACATCTTTTCCTTATTTGCTGCACCATTTGTAGCCACTGTGTTGCTGTTTTGCAGCCTATCAGCAGCTGCCAGTTGCTTCTATGTTAAGACTGGCCCTGAACAAAACACATAAAGGAAACTGAGTGGAAACCAAAAGCAAAACGGCCTCTATATATATATTTATGAAACCTCATTAACATTTCGTGCTCTCTGATTGGTTAGAACCCTGTCACGTGCTCTACTCTATTTTCCAATAGACCACAGTGGTCTATTGGTCGCCATTTTGTGAACTATAATAGTGGCTCACAGCAGCAAGGATAACAAATAATCAGGGCCTTTTATGTCCTCAAAAGGATGTGAGGAGAATGAGGGGTTAAGCCGCAACATTGGGAGGGCTCCTGAGGTAAAATATTATTATTTTTCTTTAAACGTGCTTTCGCATGCGCGAGCCAGCAAGGTGATAAGCGCATGCGCAAGCCATAGTACGGAAGCCTGCACGGCGCAGGACGGATGACCGAGAGCATCGTTACAGGGAGGGGAGGGAGAGGGCGCTGAGGTTCCAGGTGCCAATGGGGAAGGAGGGGAGGATCGAGGAATCAGGTGGTGGGGGCAGCAAGAAGAGAAGGCAGAAGTGAGGCCCAAATAAAAAAAGCAGAGAAAGCGCCCACAGAGGCCGGAGCGCTCGTGTGGCCGAACAACATATAATTGTTGTCAGGAAGATTTACCTCCCTTGGGGCCATAATATTCCCTATACACGACCACCACTGCACTCACTCTTTCTAATATATATTCTCTGGCGATAGTCATCGCCAAAGAGATAATTTAAAATGTTGGTCCATAGGAAATCTGAAAATTGACAAGCTTATAAACTTTTGACCTGCTTGATGGATCTGCATGAAATTTGGCAGAGGAAGAGGGTGGCCCAGACTTCATTGTTTTGCCAGGTTTTGTGCAGAGTATCAAGTGGATTTCAAAATATTTGTAGAGAAAAAAAATACAGATGTTTTTGAAAAATCCCATTCATTTACCCATAGGGAAAATACCCAATTTTTTAGGTGGGGCTACAGCCGGAACCGCTGAATGGAATTTCGCCATTCCTAGTTCAATAGAGGCACCTGTATCTAGAAAGCGTGCTTTTTTTATATTTTCTAAAATTATGTTTTGCAGTTTTAAAATTATTATGGGCCTGATTACGAGTTGGTCCCATTACCAACATATTACAAGTGTGATATGTCGGTACCATTACCAACATATTACAAGTGTGATATGTCGGTAAATAATGGAAATGTCGGTAATCGATTACCGACGGATTACAAGATAAATGTCGACATGCACATGTCAGTATTTATCTCTGTAAATTAACGGCTGCTACAAAGCAGTCGTTAATTTACTAAAATCACCCCTGTTGCCCCCAAACTTGCAGGGGCAACACAGGGATGAATCAAGTTTGCCCCAGGAAGGCCTAGGGCTGAATTGACTGTTTCACATCAGCCCATTTTAAAGTGCCAAAATGGCACTTTCAATGGGCTGGTGCGAAACCGTCTGTGAATGCCAAATGTCAAAGTTTGCAATTACAGACGGTTTTCAGTTACAACTGTCGGTAGCTGTAAAACCATTGGTAAATAACAACAGTTTTACAGATACCGAGTTTTAATTCGTAATATAGTGTTAACTATATTACCGAGTTTGTCAGGACCGTTAAAACCATCAGTAACATTTACAGATGGTTTTACTGACAAAGTCCTAATCAGGCCCAAAGCCACCTGTAAAGGTCACAGTGACCTACTTTTAATGATAAAATTGAATAGAGGCATGCAAACCTTAACTCAGATGATGGATTTTTAGTTTTAAAAATCCACCATCTTCTTATTCACCGATGCAATACTGTGGTTTACATTGCTTCGGTGGTTTTACAGTGAATGGGGTGCAAATTGTGCCCCATTCACTCTCCAACACCCTCCCCACCCCATACCAGCACTAGAGGCCCACCTGCCTCCTCCCCCTCCCTGGCACAAGCTGCGCAAATTGCAGTTCAAGGCAGGTATCCGCTGAAGAGAGGCTGCCCACCTCTCTGCAGCGAGTGCCGGCCCTTTCTTTTTCTGCTCATATTCTCTGGAGTTAAGTTATCTTGTGTTTTACATAGGAAATCCTCAACATTCTATTGCTTATAATATTGCAACCAATGGACGGTTTTGCATTAAGTTAGCGGCAAAGCGGTTGTCAGTGCATAGAGCACATTCTGGGCAGGTTTTAGGCGAAAGCATCCATTATTTCTTATAGATATTTGACGGCGACCCCAAGGTCACTTAGAATGGGGCTTTCTCATAGGGAAAATGTCCAAATGTACCCAAATTTGTGTCGCGGCTACAGGTCGGTCGAACCGCTGCATGGATTTGCACCATTCATGTCTCAAAAGATAGCTATGAAAGTAGAATATGGCCTTTTGCATGTCTGGTGACATGGGCTGTTGTATTTTTTCAATTATAAGCCAAACTGTAGAGGGAGGTGATTTACGAAAATTTGTGTTTTCAGTTTTAAGGGCCATGAGTTGAGAAACGGTTTCTAAGCCAATCAGAAGGCTTCATTTTTCTTCCCAGCCAATCAGATGTCTGAATTTGTCTAGTTCCGCCTTCTCTCACGTAGCGTTCCCGTGGGCTACGAGTTGAAGTAATCTGAAATGGGGTTGTGCCCTCGGACTGCGAGCCTCAATTCAGCATGCTTGTGGCTCAAAAAAAAAGCAGAAAAATAAGTAAATTCAACAAGACATAGGGGTAATGAGAGGGGGTCTCAGAGATCAGTTTCAGAAATTTGGTGGGCAGAAACGAGGTGCCGTTAGGGGTAAACAAAAAAGGTACATCACGCCGCAACCGCAATATTGTCCTGTTGAAAGAAAACGGCCCACAATACAAGGAACGTACGTTCAGTTACATAGTGCTGACGAAGCCTCTCGAGTCCTAACTTCGTCAGCCAATCAGAAGTGTCCATTTAGTTCTGAAAGCTGCCATCTTGTTTTCCTCAGTGCGATACCGCAAACCACGGCATGTAATTGTGCAAAAAGAGGCTGAAATGTAAAACCTACGAAAATAAATGTGAGAAACCAAACACAGAGGGAGGGAGGGGGTCCAGGTGACTTGATGGAGATACTTGGGAAGAGAAAACGAAGTGTAGAAATACGTAAACAATGTAAAATACTTTACATCGCTAGACTAAAAACCAGAGACTTCCGCGTTCTACATCGGGCAGCCAATCAGAAGACGATGCAAGATTTCCAGGTTCTGTCTCTGCCAGTTAAAGCCTTGGGGCGTTCTCAGCCCATAACATGAGGTACGAGCGTTGAGTTTCCGAGCGCCAATGAAGTCTTGCGAGCCCTAACTTCATCAGCCAATCAGAAGCGTCCTGAAAGCCACAAAGTATACAGCCAATGAGGAGATGAGTGCACTAATTTGCCTCTCGCGCAAGTATTCATGGTTAGTGAATTGAAAATAATGTTAGTGTTTCCCATAAGTGCCTCTTCCGCTTTTTTTTATTGGTGACAATGTAAAATGTGCTTAGAGATCTTTTTTTTTTTTACAGTTTTGTGGCTTTTTTGTAAAGGAAAATCCTACAAAAATGTTCTGATTTCGCCAATCACTGTCATTCGAAATACAATAACGGATGACATCAAAGTGTTATATCCTTCCTCTTGCTGAATTCGCAGAACGTTTAGGTGCAAAGTTTCAAGTAGAACGTAATTAATATATGCAAGATATGCTGCACGGTCTTCTGATGGCTTTGTTTTTGCGATTGTGTGCCACAGATAAAGAAATATTGTACATAAACTGTAAAAATAGCAGCAAAAAAA
>JASANK010653473.1:0-10289 GCA_031753695.1 Desmognathus marmoratus | reverse complement strand
TAACATTGCCAATAATCTGTAGTTATCAGGTGAGGTTTTACTGCCCTTTTTATGTAAGGGGAAAAGGAATGAGCCTAACCAGGAGTCTGGCAATCTATATGGAAGAACAGAGAAATTGATAATGGGGTGGAGGATCCTACTCCATTCGAAAGGAGAGAGCTTCATGCAAAAAGTGGGGAGGCCTTCAGGGCCACAAGCCCTTGAAGGGTTCATCTGAAGAATAAGCTCATGTATTTCGCAAAAACTGATTGATCTAGAGGAGAGATTCAGATCCAAATTCATTATCCGATTAACTCCATCATACAAATCAGTAACAAAGGCAGCCCAAATGCTTTCATTTAGGTAACATCCGGGGGCCTGCTGGAAGATGGAAAAGCAGGTTTGTTAGTCATGGCCCAGAATGTCTTTGTATCATTACGTAATAGCACGTTCATGATAACATTATTAACCCTTAATTTCTGCGCTCCCTTCTTTTGTTTTAAGAAAAATGTATATTCTTTTGTGATTTTCCTGATTAGCAAAAAATTAATCGGAGCCTCTTTTTTTAAGGAGTGTAACTGGTTCCAATGTTTTCTGCGGCGAGCCTTACAGGAGGAATCAAACCAATCATTGGTTTCCTTTAGCTCTGCAGTGTGAATGAATCAGTGGAAATATGAGATACTGCAGTATGGATGGCACTTTCATAAAAAGTAATTGGGTCATTGATCAAATCACACTCCATAAAGGGCAATATAGGAGCAAGAACATGCTCACGATTATTTTGATTACACTGTTTCCAATGAATTTTTCCTTGTTTAGGAATAAGAACCACCTGTCCAGTGCGTTGCACTTCAGAGGTATTCACAGAATTCGAGGAAATATTAATAGCAACAATTTTAAATTTCAATAACGCATGATCTCCCTCACCCAGCCATAATGCGGTTAGATTTTTTATGGAGGAAAATTGTGAAGTTCTGACCAAGAGAAAGTCAATAACTGAGGAACAGTTACCTCTCTTAAAAGTGGGGTCAAGGCCAGATTGCGGGCCAAACCTTCCATTCATTATGCAAAGATTACAAGCCAACATTCTAGACACAAAAAACTCCTCCATAACTGAATATGTTGTGTACTTATAAGCTGGAAGAAAAACACACTCATGCAAATGATCAAAAAGTAGATCCCAATCTGTATAGAGTAAAGGGTTGGAGAGGTGCAAGTTAAAATCTCCTGCCCAAATTAGATAGAAGTCAGGGAAGTCTTTGATAACCTCATGGAGTAATAGGACGATCTGCTCAAAGTAATCTTTGTAAATTGGTTTGTCCAAAAATTTCAGCCTGCAATACCAATTTAAAAAAATCAGTTTGAAGTGAGCTTCTCTGGTCGACAGTGTAATAACAACAATTAATAAACCTGGAATATCTGCATAAATGTTAATAACCTGCCAATTATGGCATATATGAAGTAAAATGGCGATGCCGCCAGCATTATGGCCCATTAGAAGTCAGCACAGCATGTTGTGAAACACTATTTTTTTTTACGTTTCTTTTTTATTGGTTTTTAAACAACAATAATACAACAGATTCATCAGCAATATGAGTCTACAGATACAAAGAAAAATCAAGTCCACTCACTACACAAATTCTATTAATATTGAGAGAAAAAAAAAAATAAAGAAATAGATTGTTTATAAACATTTCCAGCCCATCTATCCATTGTTAATTTAGTACATAGACTGCTATCACACATTAAACCGCCTGACGCAGCACACGACAGCACAATGCATCATCTACTCAGATCCCGCTTCAGACGTTATTTCATTCCATGCAGCAACATGCGCTCTAAACTCCTCCCATATGTCCTTTGGGGTTTGGGTGCGCGGCATAATCAGGCGCAGTACCGACTCCTGTTGCTCACAGTTCATCAGCTCAGCATACCAGCCCATTATAGACGGAGCTTTAGGTTTGATCCAATGCCGAGCTAGCAGTATCTTAGCTACCGCAAGAGCTGTGTTTACCCACTTCAGCTGCTCATATTTCAGTCTCGACGTCCCACCGATAAATGCATTTAGCATGTTACACTTTACCTCTGCTCCACATATCATTGAAATCTTAGCAAAGACTATCTGCCAAAATGATTGGACCTCCTGACACTGCCACACCACATGCAGAAAGTCAGCACCTACCATCCCACATTTGTTACACTTGTACTCCGCCCCGCTATAGAAAGTGTTTAGCTGAGCAGGAGACAAATAGGATCGTGTCAGAAACCTGTAATGCACCAGACGCAAGCGCATGTTTAAGGAGAGTTTACCTGTCAGCTCGCAGGCCTTTGCCCAGTCTACATCAGAGATGACTTCCCCCAGATCGGTTTCCCATTTCGTTCTGAATTTGGGTGTTCCTATATTTGTTTGATCCCGAAGGATCCGATAAATTGCTGATGTTTGACGCCCCACTCCGACTGACGTCAGCGCGTGCGCCAGTAACCTGTTTCCCACAGGTTCAGTAGGAGAGCTCTTCCATCTGCCCTTGATACATTTCTTCAATAATTGCCATTGCATCCATACTAGGCCACCCCCTCCTGCTAACTCCACTATGTCCTTATCCTCTTGCAGTCTCCCATCTTCATACAGATCTTGGAGCGTCATCACACCATTCTCTAGCCACACCTCAAACAATTTCAATGGCAGTCTGGGCTTCTCCGCTGACACATCCCAGAGCGACATGTGTTGGCTATATACGCTATCACCTGTCTTCTGTTTAAGTGCCTTTCTCCATAGCTGCACCCCCACACGAGCCGGGCCTGCGTCTCCCACTACCTTAACTCTGTCATCTGTTAATAGCCTACTCGCTTCAACCCCTGCGAACCACTTTTTTTCCATCTCCACTTGCGGGTCCGTCCTACCCATCTCAAGCCACCTTACTACATGATGCAGCTGCGCCGCCACATAGTATGCATACATATCTGGGATTTCAAATCCTCCATTAATATACGACTGTGCTAGTTGCGCATGCGCTATCCGAGGTGCTCCGTGCCGCCACACAAATGATACCATAACAGATCTACAGGTTGTAAAAAACGCACGTCGCACCAGGATCGGCACATTGTTGAATATGTACAGGAATTTCGGCAGCAGTACCATTTTTACTAATGCGATACGACCTGCCAACGTCAGCGGTAGTTTCGCCCATCTCGCTACTCTTTCCTTCGCATGCTCAATAAGAGGAGTATAGTTTAGCTCGTACAGCTGTTCTGACGTGCGTGCTACCTGCACACCTAGATATTTAAAGCTCATGAGGGCAGTACGCAGCTGAGAGAGAGGCGCCGTGCGCGGCGCTCCCTCTCCATAGGGAAAGTAGACCGACTTCGCCCAATTGATCCTGAACTCTGACCATTTGGCATGATCTTCAAGCAAGCTAGCCACCACCGGAGTCTGCACTACCGGATCTGCCAGCACAACCAGTAGATCGTCAGCGTATGCCACTGCTATTGTTCTTACACCACGCACCATCACCCCAAACTCCCCACACTCCACCCTGAGTCTCGTCATTAGTGGCTCCATGCATAGCGCGAAAAGCAGCGCCGAGAGGGGGCATCCCTGTCTCGTTCCCCTAGCTATTTCAAATGTCTCCGAGGCCATACCGTTCAGCGCCACTATCGCATGCATGTTAGCATACAGGAGCTTCACCCACGCTATGTATGAAGCTCCCAAGTTGGCCCTGCGCAGGACTGCCACCAGATAATCCCATCTCACCAGATCAAACGCCTTCATGGCATCGAAGGAAATAAAAGCTACATTAGACGCCCTAGGCGCTGCTGACATTATGTTAAATACCCGGCGTATGGGCTGTTCCGTGGATCTGCCCGGGATGAAGCCAGCCTGATCAGGGTGTACCAAGCGCTCCAGATACGGCATTAGTCTATTGGCCAGGAGTTTTGCCAATATCTTCATGTCCGTGTTAAGTAGTGAAAGCGGCCTATAATCCGCGCATTGGGTGGCGTCGCCTCCCGGCTTGGGAATGAGTATTAGTTTCGCTGTATTCATGCCAGCAGACAGCGTTCCATTTTTCAACGCCTCACTGTATACCGCGCATAGTATTGGAGCAACGTCTACACTGAAATATTTGTAGAATTCTATGCCAAATCCATCGGGACCAGGCGACTTACCCCCTGCTATCCCTTTTATAGTTGCTCGAATTTCATCTACTGTTATCTCTCCCGACAATTCCGTCACTGCCTCCCCGTCCAGTCTCGGGAGGTCCAGGGCTTCTAGGTAGTCCCTCAAGCCCACCGGCTCATTCTTGGAGGGATTGGTGTATAGTTCCTTAAAGTAATTGTGCACTATGTCTAATACCGCCACAGGGTCTTTAGTCAGTGTTCCATGTTTATCAGCCAGTTCAGTAATACAGCAGGATTTCTTGTTGGGATTGACCATGCGCGCCAGCAGAGAGGACGCTTTGTCCTTCTGCCAGTATGCCCTCGCCCTAGCAGCTTCTCCCAACAGTCTGCTTTCCTGCTCTGCCAGGTCTAGGTATGACTTACGGAGCTCCGTCAGCGTTCCCATTAGGCTCTCTGTATGCGCCTGATGATACTCTTCCTCTACACTCCTAAGTGTCTGCTCTAGCTCTCCAAGCCGCTTCCGCAAGTCTTTAAGCAAAGAACCCTCCATGGCACCCCACATTCCTCTTAGGTAACATTTCATAGCCTGCCATCTATTCAAGTGCGAAGTGTCTCCCTCCTTATTACACTCAATAAATTCATGCACCTGTTTCCTAGCTTGCGCCTCAAACTCTCTGTCTGTCATTGCTAACGGTTTGTATTGCCAGCGAGTGAGTCTATTCAGCCCACGTCGCCATGTCAACGTAAGCCAGAGCGGACTATGGTCCGACAGTGTGCGTGGGTCAATAGCGATCTCCGATACATTCGAGGCTAGTGTCGCGGATAGAAGGAAACGGTCTATACGCGAGTACATGTCATGTACGGTAGAATAATATGTGTAGCCGCCCTCCTGCGGTCGCAACACTCTCCACACATCGAACAGATCGTGCTGATCCATATATTCCAGGCATACACAACCGCTCTGTGACAAAGGTCTATTCACGACAGAGGATCTATCATTCACCATATCAAGCACAAAGTTGTAATCGCCGCCTACCAACCACGGGATGCCTTGCCAACGGCCCAACAACGTAAAAAGCTCTGTTACAAAAGGTGCATTATCAAAGTTGGGGCCATATATGTTTGCAAGTACCAGTGGTTTACCCATTAGCATCCCCGCCACCACCACATATCGGCCATTACGGTCCACCACCACATCTATGGCATGAAAAGGGAGTTCCTTTCTGATTATCGTTAGCACTCCTCGGCTCCCTCTCGTGAACTGTGCCGCATACCTGGCTGAGCCCCATTCCGGGGCGAATCTATCATGCCCGTCATTCAGAAGGTGCGTCTCTTGCAACATGATCACATTCGCATGTTTCTTATTGCAATATTGTATTATCTTGCGCTGTTTGGAATATAAATTCATTCCCCGCACGTTCCAGCTCACAATTTTTAGCGAGAGATCAGCCATCTCCATAGCTTGCAAGTCTTGTTGCGCATATCATAATCACATTTGCACTCTTCCTATTATAAAAGCGTATGAGTTTGTATCGTTTGGTATACCAATTCCTTTTTTGCCTGGCCCAGCTCACAACCGCTTGCATTGACTCAGCCATCACCGCGTCTTGCATATCTCAACACACCTAATATATTAAACAGACATTCGTATTTCCTTCTTAACTCATTTTGGACATTCTCTTCAAAACCACAGGTGTGTAGCTTCCCGCTCAAACCTGCATTCATCTTTCCACTCAGACTCATATGCCAACTAACTAAAACAGTTCCCCCCGCCCACCACCCCCGCTCCGCATCCCAAACACACAGAGCCGTCACCCCAAACAGTAAACAAACCATTCGAACGATACGAGCACGTGTCCCGCTCATACACGCTCACTCGGTGCACTCCCGCCTTATCTCTACATCAGCACAGGTATATTGACCGCAACATCACATGGCATATGTCCAGGCATATTTCTTTGTGAGCACCGCCTGAGTCTTCTTCCTCACGTTGCATTCAGATTGCCGCTCTCCATCACATCGCCAGCAGGGGGCTCGTCCTCCCCTCTTCCTCAGCAGAAGCCAATCAGCGGACAGTGCGATGTACAATGTTCCATATCCGTCAGGCCAATCAAGAGTCCGTGTCCTGCTCTGTACCAAAGTCTCATCGCTCATTCCATGCTTCGTTGCAGGGGCGGGATTTTGCCTGGCGGGCTGCATATACATTCGCCGCCTCTCACTGCCCATCAATGAGGTCCAAAGCCGCATGTAATGGCCGCTCTACCTCGTGTTCCATCGCTACCAAGCATGGAGGGGTGGGGGGGGGAAGCGCGGGAAAGCACTCCCCTCTCTCTAGGCGTTCAGCAAAAAGATATTGCCAGCGTACTCACATAGCCAGTGTCCAATATACCATGCCGTGCAGTTTCACACATCTGATTACATTTAGGCGCTTCTCTCATCTTCAGCATTCTGACTGCCACCAAGTGCTCTCCTTGCCGCAGGCGTCTGCTCCTCTAAGAACGACCAAGCACTTTGCGGGTCCTCAAAGAAGCGCGTTCTTCCCTCTGACACAATACGAAGCTTTGCTGGATGGAGCATCGCATATTGCATGCCCCTCTTGCGGAGCTCTGCTTTCACAGTATCGAACTGTTTTCGGGCTCGCTGCGTTGCAACAGTTAGGTCAGGGTAGAAACTTATTCGTTTGTTCTCCAGCATAATCTCGCCTTTAGCACGTGCCGCCCGCAAGATTTCGTCCCTGTCCCTGTAATTAAGGATCCTGATAATTATTGCCCTTGGCGGCTGTCCAGGCGCCGGCGGTTTGCCGAGCGAGCGGTGTGCCCTCTCGACGACAAAGTGGCTCGAAAGCTTGGCGTCCGGTAGTAGTGTCGGGATTAGTTCCTCCATCTGCTCCGCCATCCGACGGGCCCCCGCAACCTCCGGGACGCCCAGGATGCGCAGGTTCGACCTGCGACTCCTCGACTCCTGCTCCTCCAGCGCCGCTGTCAGCCGCATCAGCGTGTTTTCTTGACGCTTAATGCAGGGCTCCATTCTCGCTATCGCATCCTCAGCTCCACTGATGCGTTGCTCTGCTTCACTGACTCGCTCCGCCACTGCGTCCATCCGCACCTTCACTATGTCCAATGTCGTGGAGAGAGACCCAATTTGACCCGACAGGTCCGTTCTGAGGCTTTTCAATTCCGCCAGTATCACCGACAAGTCTGTGTCCCCCTCCAGCCGCTGTGAGTTTCGTGTCGCGCTGCTCCCTGTCTTGTCCGCCATCTCTGCTGCCTTTCCCGCCCGAGACGGGCTGGCCACCGCGGACACAAATTCGGACACTTTCCTTTGCCTGCGGTCCTTCGCTGACATCCTGCTGGTTCTCTGCACCTATTCTTCCCTGTGCGTCTATTTTGAGCCCCGAATACTATGCCGTACCGGGGGTAAGGGTCTATGCTAGGCAGGAGCTCCCGGCACACGCGTCCACCTAGAGCGCCATACCCACGTGACTCAGGCTCCTATGTTTAACATGGGGGATTTCTTGCTCATGGTTAAACATGGTCACAAACACACGCGCTGGAGCATTTTACATGCGGTTAACAGTAAAAGTGCTCCCACACACACCCTAAGCTAATCCTAGCCAGGAAGGGTCGCGCAAGGGATGGGGGTGCAGGAGGGGGCCCCCTATGCTCACTAGCTGAGCATAGGGCAGGAATTTCCAGGCTTCTAAGGACACAGAGGGGCCCTCCCAGGGACCCTCCCCACCTTACCATGCTGGCTAGGGGCCACTCCAGGCCCCAGCAGCGACTAGGGGCACCAAAGGGAGCACCCTAACCCCTATGCTACACACACACACACACACCCAGCCTAGGGGTCCATTTAGCCTCTAGCTGGCGAAAAAAAATAAAAAGCACACTCACTCCAGATGACTGTCTTCACAGTGACCCTATGGGGGCATCGAAAAAGGGGACGCTCTTTCTCAGCCCACAGACCAAGTGCGCCGCATGATTCTGCACCTTTTGCAACCAGTGTTGGTCCTTCGCTGGCAAGACCAAGTAAAAAGAATTATAATAAGCAATCTTTGAAAGTACAAGGGCCTGACACAGTGTGGCCCAATGGTGTTTGGCCAGGACACCCTTGTCACCTGCTCCACTGCTCCCCGGACTGATGAAACCAGACTCCCAGACTTCTGTTGGCCTCCAAAAACAAAGGAGGAGCTCTAAAGGAGTCCGGCCACGGCAGCACCTGTCTAGGCATTGAAGCGGGAGATCCAGAGAGCAGGACCTTGGTCTTTTCCTCATTGATTAGCCACCAGTTCCTGCCCATCCAGTCCCTAATCCACTCCAGGCAATCGAACAGATGAGGCCCATCTGGAGCCCCTGGGCTAGGATCCACCACCATCTGGGTATCGTCAGGATACATTTGACAACCAAGACCAGAATCCAAAATATACACCAGCGGCAACATATAGATGTTAAACAATACAGGTGAGAGAGCAGACCCCTGCGGACTGTAGCAGGCAACCACTCTCAAACCAGATTTTGTGGCCCCCGGACGGACCTGCTGGACCCATTCAGAGTGGAAAGAATGGCACCAATCCAGTGCTGCTCCAGATACCCCTCCGACATCCTTCAGCCACTGGAGGAGGATATCATGGTCAATGGTGTCAAATGCCGCCAACAAGTCAAGGAGAACTTAATCATCCGGGTAGGAGCAATCTTGTATCATCAGTAGCCACTCACAGATGCCAGCTAATGCTGTCTCAGTCCTCCTTCCTTGGACAGAACCCAGATTGAATATCATGCAGAATGTTATTGGCTTCACAATGGTTTTGCGTCTGTGAGGTCACTATGTTTTCTGTGATCCTTGCCAAAAGAGGGAGTTGGGTGTTCAGACGAAGGTTCTTAAAATCATCCACGTCCAGGCCACGCTTTTAAGAAGGGGGGTGACAATACCATGCTTCCAAGGCCTTGGGACCATCCCATTTAACAGGCTGCTGTTAACTAGACCAAGAAGATCCCTTAAGAGCAAAGGTGGTAGGGCTTTTACTTGTTTAGTGGGCAAAGGGTCCAAAATAGATGAAGAAGCACCCAAGGCCATCAATCTCTGTCCCAACTCTGATTCGGTGACAGGGGAAAATTGGGCAAAAGAAACCTGCTTAATTATCGCCACCTGTTCTGACTTGGAAGTTCTTGCCTTACCTGTCACCAACGCATTGGATTCAATGGTATTCCTGATTGTCTTAATTTTAGAGTAAAAAGAATCAACTAGTGCCTCACGGTTCTCGTTAGTGGCAACCAAAGGGGATGCCATGACTGTAGGCTTTAGTGTGCTGACGTTTTTTTTTTTTTGTGGGTGTGTACTGGATGAGTTGCAGCTGGCATCTGATTGTAGAAGTGTAGTGTAACTGCTACCCAGCTGCAGCTATGAAGAACAAAGCAGGGACTGAAGACTGAACTCTAGTGAGGACCTTGTACAAAAGTGAATGAACTGCTGCAGTGTGCCTTTGGGTGGACTCAGAATTTGCTGTAATAACTGAATCTAGTGAATTCTAGTGTAAGCATTGGAGCGAGTTCACTCACTTGTCACCCTAGAAGAGGCTGGGTAAGGCTCACCTGGGAATTGACCCTTCCAATACATCCAACAGCGTCCTGGTATTGAGCACTGAATGATCAAAAAGATAGTTCCGGATGGTAGCAAGGAACTGATATCGGCCACTTTCACGTTACAACGTCTGCTACGCAGCACAGTGTTTGCTAAGTGTCTGTGAATATTCCTGGAGTCCGCTCATAGCATGCAGCAGGCCCTCTCATCCCTCACCAGATGACATAAACTGGGGCTGATGGGGAACTATCTTTGTTTTGAGATGTCTTGTCATCGAAATACTTAATGTCGAGTACCAATTACAATAATCTCAACAGGAAATAATGTTGAATGCACAAATGCCTACCAAAAATATAATGGAAGCAAAAAAATTGCTATTCTGTCCTCCAGTCGGTGCAATTCGAAAATATTATTTCTAGTCGATATAAATGTATTCCATATAAGTGCATGTAAACAAAAATGCTATCGACATACACTTTTATAGGAAATACAAAAAGAATTGGTGAATATAACTCAATCAAAGTGGTAGTCTTTAAAAAAAATTCGATAACAAGCTGGGATGCCTCATAACTGCTCACAAAGCTGAGTTATCAACTGCCCCATCCAGACCCAGATTT
>JASANK010651266.1:0-10304 GCA_031753695.1 Desmognathus marmoratus | reverse complement strand
CAGCAATTGTTTTCAATTGGAGACTGTCGGTTATCCAGAATAGCTTGTTATCTGGCAAGGATGCCATATACCAAAAAAGGGTCACATCATACTGTCAAAAGTTATCCTGAAAACCTGAGCCATCTTGTGAGTCTCTATGGAAGCTGTTATTACACAGTTGAAAAATTCAGGGCGGGATGACGTTTTATGTCCTGAAAACATGATGGGATTGCAGAACTTGATTCTGAAATATGTGCACCACTTTTTCAGCAGATACACTGCAGGCCCCTATGTCAGAGTGCCATTGTTCTGTGAAAAGTGATGAACAGCAATGGTGAGCGTCTTCTTCCCTCTTGACCCATGGCTCTTCTTCATCTTACATATATCATGAAAAGTGATTTTTCCGATGTGCATTCTGGGACAATACTTCAGAGAAGGATAAAACAAGTTCTCTACAAAGCAACACTAGCATGACTAGCTCCTCTAGAGACGATTGACCTAATGGCACATGCCAGTGGCCACTTGGGCAGGATATACCACAACAATAGGATAACATACTTTTATTGATTTGGTTATCTCTTGTGCATATAGTGTATATATATATATTATTTTATTGTAGATTATAGAGACCGGTTTGCATTGTAGGTTTTCAGTTGACATTAAACTAAGGATGGGTGATGCTGTGTTCCAGTTTTCTATTTTATTCATGTTGTGAATAATGATCGGTTATGATTTTATTATAGCACCATTTGTGATATCTGGGAATTTGATATTTTTTTTTTGTACGTGTTTAAAAGGAAGTATTTTTTGATGCTCTAAGATATCTTTTATTGCTGTAATCACCTGACAGGACCATTGAGATCTATATCTGTCCGTTTTGGTGTCTCTGAGAATACCATTCTCCCAAAAAGGAGCATTTGTATGGAAGAGGATATGGATTTTTAGTTTTTTCTGTATGGAGTCCCATGAGTTCCATGCTGACTTAAGTTGTAGTGAGAGGTTGGACCCCATTAGTTTGGCCTCCAACATTAACCAAGAAGGGGTTCTGTTTTAAGAAATATGTGCCTTAAATATGCTATTGGTTGGTATGGTAATATATTTCCATGCTGGGAATTTTGAGTCACCCTTTGTTGCTGAGGGTGTATATTTTACATCTACTCAACCTTCTTTTTTTTTTTTTTTTTTTTTTTAATTTTTTATTTACATCAAGCATATACAGGTCAGTTCATAAAAGCAAAACAACAGAAAAAGGCAAAAAGGGGAAAAATAAATAAATAAAGTATATATACAATACAGTTTATAAAGACGAAAGCTTGTCGTCTACTGAAAAGCTGATATCCTCTCCGTCAATCCAATAATTCATTTATTTCGTCTTCTTGGTTAATTAGAAAAGTTTGTAGAGGGCCCCAAACAGTTTGTAGTCTCTTAAGGCTACCGCGGGCGGTCAAAATTATAGTCTCGAAATGGAATGACTCCAAAAGTTGTTTAAGCCAGGTTTCCCCGTTGGGGGTTATACCTGATATCCAGTTCCTTGTTATGGTTAGTCGAGCTAAGGTCATAGCGACCATAACAAAGGGACAAATCTGGACGTCCAGGGTTCCTGTATAACCAAATAAAATTAGGTTAACTGACATTACTAGAGCAAGACCACAAATCCTAGACAACTCTTTGAATATGTATTTCCAAAAGCCCAGAAGTCTAGGACAGGTAGCCAACATGTGGACGAGGTCAGCGCCTAGGACATTACACCTGTTACATCTAGATAGCTTGGGGAGGTTAAATTTAACCCCTAAATCCGGAGTGAAATACATAGAAAAAAGTGTTTTATACAGATTTATCTTAAGCTTGGCGGGAAGAAGTGTTTTATCAGAAATATCAATAATGACCCTTATATCTTCGACAGTTGGAGCATCAGTTCCCAAAAAACGAGACCATCTCAGGGCCTTGGTCTCAAGATCATGGGGGACCTCGGCAATCAGGACCGCATAATAATGTGAAATTCTGGAGTTCTTGTTAAAAAAGGTCTCTATCAGTTGGTTGCATTCTCCATAATTGCCTCTTGAGTTATGTTCTAGGAAGTTTTCTCTCAGTTGTAAGTATTTAAATAATTGTCTAGGGGGTAGATCATATTGTTGACAGAGGTCATTAAATGCGCGCATAGTGCGATTAGAGACTATCGCACCTAGGGTGGCGACACCTCTCTGTAGCCAGGTAACTGAGATGGCATCCGTAATTGTACTGGAGAAGCTGTTGTTCCCCCATAGAGGGGTATAGGCTGAGAAAAATTCAAGCTGAAACTCCCTCATGAAATCTCTCCAAATTTTAATAAACCCCTTAGCAAGTTGGGACTTCACAAGGGTTAGTGAGACACCTTTAGGAAATAAAAATAAATAGTTTAGACGATCAGCCGGAAAAATGATGTCTAAGGAAGTGTGATAGTCTCCTGAATTTTGGATTTCTGCAAGTCGTCCACCCATTGCTGCCCAATAATAGAACCTGAAGTCGGGTAGTTGAAGACCACCGTCCTTCCTTTTTAACCGAAGCCAGTCGTAGGCCCGTCGGGGTTTCTTATTAGACCAAACAAAGGAGCTTATATTGGTCCTGATTTTACGAAAAAAAGAATTCGGGACATAAATAGGCAATGCTCTAAATAGATAAAGAAATTTGGGTAAGATAGTCATTTTGACCAGATTGATTCTGCCAATGAGTGATAAAGGTAATGATTGCCAACGATTGAGTAATGTTTGAGAAGCTTTAAGAGTCTGATCGTAATTAAGTTCTTGCATTACTTTCAGTGAGGGGTGAAGGAAAATTCCAAGATACTTCACATGGGGACGTAAGAATGGAGACATAAAGTCAGGGTTGTTAACTGTCAAGATCTCAGTTTTATCCAAATTAAGTTTATAACCAGAATATATAGAAAATTCTGAGGTGCACTGCATGATGTTGGCAGTGATGTCGGTTGTGCTGTTAGTATATACGGCAATATCGTCAGCAAATGCTGTTATCTTGATAGGTCCCATTCGGGTGGTGACTGGTGGGATCCCCGCTTCCTGGGTTAAAGCTTTTAACAAGGGTTCTATGTATAATGCAAAAAGAGCGGGGGATAAAGGACACCCCTGACGAGTGCCCCGCTCAATAGGAAACATGTCAGAGATGCCTTGGTTAACAATAACGGCAGCTTGTGGGTTACGATATAGCGCTTTAATGCTTTGAATAAAGGAGTCGGGTATGCCAAACCTATGCAGTATAAACCACAAATATTCCCAGTTGGATCTGTCGAACGCTTTTTCAGCATCCAATAGAATGACAGCCAAAGGGGACAAGTTGGTATTAGCATCATCTATAAGAGTAGTTGCTAGATTAGTGTGGGATGTGGTAGAGCGACCGATCACGAAGCCATGTTGTGTCCCAGAGACCAAGGTTGGAAGGTAGGGGTTTAGTCTGTTGGCCAGAATTTTGGCATATATCTTGCTGTCAACATTAAGAAGGGAGATGGGCCTATAAGACCCGCAGTCCTTCGAGTTCTTCCCTTTTTTAAGAAATATTGAAATATTGGCAGTCTGCCAGCTGTCTGGGGTAATATAATCAGTTTGAATATATAGAAAAAGTTTGAGTAGTAGAGATTTAATTTCGGTGAAAAAGCATCTATAAAATTCTGCTGGAATACCATCCGGGCCGGCAGCTTTGCCCAAGGGGATAGATTTAATACACATAGTTAGTTCATCTTCGGTGATCATTAGAGATAGGTTTTCCCGAGCCGCAATGTTTAATCTAGGAAATTGAAACTTAGATGTATAGTTACCGATTGCTCCATCTTGATGAATAATGTCTTCGTGATATAAAGATTTATAAAATTCCAAAAATCTCTGTTTAATACCCTCATCGTTACGAATCAGGAGCCCATGTGAGTCATAGATTCCCTTAATATGTTCTCTTGATCTTTTTTCCTTGGCTTGCATAGAAAGGATTCTACCCGAGTATTGACTAAATTCATACATCTTTTGATGGTGTGCATGTTTATTTCTAAAAACCTTTTCCCTGTTGATCGCCTGCAGTTGACTTTGTAGGGTCTTGATTCTCTCTGAACAGCTGGTATCCTTATGTCCTAGATTAAGCTCTCTCGCATGTAGTGACTGGAGCTGGAGCAGTTTAGTTCGAGCCGCCTGGATTCGGTCAATTTCATCTTTTTTTTTTTTTAAGGTATAAGTTGTAATAATACCCCGAATATAGGCCTTAAAAGCATCCCAGACCGTGATAATACATGTAGAGTCCTGGTTGATCTGGATAAATTCTGTGATGGCCTGGCGCAATGTATTAACAAATACAGAGTCATTTATTAAGCCTCTATCAAAAGTCCAGCGCCTAATTTTAATTGGAGAAAGAAGGTCGTGAAGTAGCAGAACGACCGGGCCATGGTCTGATAGATTTATAGGAAGTAGGTGGCTCTCGCTAGACGACTCCAGCTCCTGAGAGATCAAAAAATAATCTAGTCTGGAGTATTGATCATGCCTATGCGAGTAAAAGGTATATTGTCTGTCAGCTGGGTTCTGCCATCTCCAAACATCAATTAGGCCTAAGTTGTTGATCAATTCTTTAAGGTAATCTCTGGATTTAGACATATATTTAGAACCCAGCTGGCCTGTTCTATCCTTCAAAGGGTCTAAAGGAATGTTAAAGTCGCCACAGATTATAAGAGGATTGGAAAGTGTAGCGGCCTCTAGCTGAATCTTAAGCCATATATCTTTCTCATCATGATTCGGGCCATAAACATTGATCAAAGAGAATTTTTTACCCCCTATGGCACAGTTTATGTGAATCCAGCGACCTTCTTTGCAAGTCTGAGAATATAAGACAGTTATATCAGGGTTGTAGACTAATATAGCAACACCTTTGACATGTTGGGAACTACAGGAAGAAAAGATTTCTTTGGCCCTAAATCTTGTCAAAATATGTAAGTCTTTTTGCATCAAATGAGTCTCCTGAAGACAAACCAAGTCGGGTCTAGAAGACCCAATGCATTCAATAATACAATCTTGTTTGTCCCTATTCAGCATGCCATTCACATTCCAACTATACAGTTTTAATACCATAATAAAACTTTTCTAATAGAACATTAATAGACTTAAAGGATCCAGTGGCAACTTCATAGCAAAACAGTCCCTTTTTATATGTTTTTCGTTTGCATAGTAGAAAAAAAAATAGTGAAAATTTAAACACAGTTTGACCCGATAGTGCGAAAAAGTGTAAGCGTAAATTGTCGTTTTTGTTTTCCCCCCAAAACCCTCCCTGCTTCCTCCTTGACGAGGAGGCACCCACCCACCCAGGGGTTATGTTATTATTCTCCCCCAGCCTGGAGGCTAACCAAAACTATGCGCTGATGAAAGCGCAGGGGGGACTCTATGTCCCAGGACCAGGTCCCAGGAACTACCAGAATTGTTTAAGCATTAATAGTAAAAGCCATAATAAACATCAGTTTAGTTTTTAGTCTCAGAGATGGACTTAGATTCCTTTAAGGTTGACTGGACACGTTCCAATTCAGTCTGGGCTTCCTCTTTGGAGAAACAGAAGTGGGAGCGTTCTCCCGTGATCACTTTTAGCTTGGCAGGGTCTTGAAGAAATGCAGAGGCACCTATCTGCCTGAATTTGTCAATAAATGGTCTTAGCTCCCATCTGATAGTCGCAGAGGCGGGTGAAATGTCTGGTCGAGAAAATAGATGTATATTTTCATGAATCCTAGGTTTATTAGGTCTAGTTAACTTAGACATTTCATCCCGGAGAAGCATATTGCCATAGGCCACAGTAAAGGGTCGAGGGGCTTTTTTGACAGACCCCCTAGTACTGAGGAACGGTGGAGTTCTATGAGCGACCTGGATCTCACGACTGAGATCCCAGTCTTTCAATTCAGGGAAGGCCTTTTGGAACATGCCTACAATAAAAGAATGGGTTTTACTCAGATCGGTGCCTTCAGCACCTTCTGGGATACCAAACCATTTCAGGTTCCTCCTCCGGTTTCTATCTTCGAGATCTTGGGCTTTTTTTTTCAAAACCTGAGTCTCCTGTTGGACCATAGTCATTTCCTTCTGTAATGTCTGTAGAGAATCTTCCACTGAACTTTGTCGTTCCTCTAGTTCTGTAGTCCTGGTTTTTACAGTGGAGATCTGTTCTCCAATATTCGAGATGGCCTGGCCCATACCTTGCAGTTGCAGATCAATTTTAGCTTGTGAGGTGGCCATTCCTTCACGGATAGATTGTTGGCCATTGCCCAGATCTACTAATTTGGACATAATCTCCTGCAGAGTTGCTTCCAAGTTGGGTTGGGGACCAGCATCTCCCTTCGCTGCCATGTTTAAGGTGTCAATAGACAAATTAGGGGTCTCCCTGCACACTAGTTTAGAATCAGGAGATGTCAAGGAGGAATTTTCCAGTGAACTGCTTGAAAACCGGTCTTGTTTTGAGTTACTGCGAACCCGTTTTCCTGAATTAATTCTAGGGATATGGTCTTGTACCTGTTGCTGAAAGCTGGCCCCGCCCAAAGTAGAAAAGTTAGAGCCTACTGTAGCCTCCAAGTGCCTAGAGCCCTCCTGAAGGGTACAAAGAAGTTGATCTGCCCCTTCCAGTAAGTAGCCTGTAGAGTCCTTGAGGAGCTGGATTGAGTGAGAAGGTGTAGAAGCAGTAGATAAGTAGGGACGTTGCACCTGAAAGGAAAGAGAGTCTCTAGAAGCAATATCCTCAAGGCCCCTTTGAGTTTGTGCTAGTGCTTCAGCGACTGGATGGAGTAGGTCTTGTTCAAAAGATTTAAAAGATTTAAACGGTTTGCCGGGTTCGGTAGGCGAGCGCTCTCTTTGAGACAGGATTTGTTGCGGCTCACAGAAATCGCAAGTCTCTGCGAGTTGGACAGCTAGTACCGTTGGGCTCCCCTCTGGAATTAGGTTAGTGATCCCGTCGCTAGGGCACCTATCAGTCAGCCCCCCGCTCAACCACCCCTCTCGCAGTTCTCGAGATGGAAGTCCTACCTGGGTCCTCGCCGCTGCACGCCTGTTCCCTCCGGCTCTGGGCGGGGTCTGATTCGTTGGAGCAGCTGGCCCGGCCGATCCGGGAGGTGGCTGACTTCTCAGCTGTTCGTGTCGAAGGGCGTAGGGCTCTCCCCTCAGCCCGTCGCCGCTGCTCGGATTCTGACGTGAGTCAGCTGGGTCGGGCAGATCAGCTGGGTCGGGCAGATCAGCTGGCCTGTGAGAGCCGAACGAAGGCGAAAGCTGGGTCTGTGGCTGCCCCGCTGAGGCGACAGTTGGAGCGGCAGGAGCGGCGGGTTCAATGACAAAGTTCAGCCGCCCAGCGGGGGCCGGCGATTCCTCAACACACCGAGGCCGTGGGGCAAAATGGGACGTAATGAGCTTCCCAGGTAAGGTAGTTGAGTTTTTGGTCGGTGCAGGAGATCGAGGGGTGGTAGCGGCAGCGTTCGCTGTGGGGGTGGAGACGTGTCGAAAGTCTTGTTGGCCCCAGCGGGGCTTGTTAGTTTTTTTCGGGCTGGTCCTGGGGGAGCCTTTAATAGATTTCTTCATTAAAACAACAAAATGAGCAGTGATAGAGTTTGCAGGGCTAACAGCAGGTTGAGATAAAGCAGTTCTAGTAGTCGTGAAAGCTGTTAGGGCTATAAATAGCCTCATTGTAGCGAGGTTGCAATTCCAGCAGCAATTTCCATGAGCAGTTGATTTCAGGTATTGAATTCGTTATTAAAAGAAAGTTGGTCCATCTCAGTTTGTCATCATGTCTGGAGTAATTGCCGGTCATTCGTTCATTCTGGCAGTGTCTGGGACCCAGGAGCCGGGAGCTGGCACGCCCGCAGCCTCACACGGCGGCCATCTTCCCCACCTGCAAAATTCCAGATGCCTTCCATCTTGAAGTGTCTGTATATTATGTACATATTGAGTTCCCTCAAATTTTTTACTGGTCTTAATTATTGCTTGTTTTTCACAACGAAGATATTGCTTATAAAACCTACATCGTTGTTCATCAATTGGATAATTGCTCCTTTCTGTCGTAAAACGCAAAGTTCCGTCTGAACCGCCTCTGCATCTGAAATTGAAAATTGGAGGGGTCGGGGTAAATAACTTCTAATTGATGGAACCTCTATGAATTCTAACATCATCCCTTTGCAAGTTTGTAATACCCAAGGATCTTCTGTAATAAGTTCCCAAACTGAATGTAATTCATTAATCTGCCTGTAATTTGAATTTGAATCAAGGGATTTCTCACCTGGGGTGGTAGGGTTTCCTCGAGCCGATTGTCTGGACATTCTTCCTCTAGGACCTCTTTGTCTTGAAGGGTAGAAGGTGGACTGGTAATTATTGGATTGTTGGTAGTTGTTACCACTCTTTCCTTGACCTCGGGAACTTTGAAAATGTGCTCGGCTGGACAATGTTGGACTATCAAGCTCTTCCAAACGAAAGTGACGGAAACTGGACTTCCCTGTTTCCCCCGCTGCCAGATGACTAGCAGAAGGGGAAAAAGGGGGTCCACAAGGACCAACGTGGACACCTTGTGGGAACTGCACGTGAAAGACACAAAAAACAACAAGAAGGAGGGTGGTTACTATAGTTTCTACTACGGGACTAGAAACCAGTTGTATTGCTATGAGATAGATACTTACCAAAGAGATAACCCCCTCGCAGTCTATACCGGGTGCAGTTAAGATGATGGTGACTGTAACTCCAGGAATAAACCGTATAACGATAACCTGCTATACGGGCGTGTTCTAGCACACACGCGGTCTATTCTTAAACAGAGTCACAAACCACCGGGAGGTGATGTAATATCCAGCAACAAGGATATCAAAGGCTCTACAAAAACACAGTCCCAACAAAAGCGAATTCTGCTACACAGCAGAGGCAAAGGCTAAGGCAAAGGTTTAGAGCAAGACAAAGTCAATACAAAACAGAGGTCTGGTACACAGGAGAGGCAATAACTGGCACAAGGAGCACAACGATAGCAAAGTCAATAGGACAGGCAAGAAGTCGGTAACCATCCGAGCAACAAACAAAAGCAAGGGGCAAGACAAAGAAAAGTCAAAGGGAGTCCGGGTCACTTATCTCTGAATAGTCACAAGTCCGTAGCACGCAATTCACACCGAGGCAGTCCGCTTGTTGTTAGCAAGCAAAGTGCCCACGGCGGCGTCTTCCTTAAAAGGCCGCCGTGGGTAATAAACAGCAACGAAGGACTAAAGCGCAACTAGTGTAGTTAACACAGCGTATACACATAGCCGCCATCTTGAAATGTCCAGGTTTCATAAGTACAATAATAACCAATAATGAATCTGGTCCAATGCGTCCAATAAATACTCTACGGGGCTCTCATACCGTAACCGGTTACCTAATATCATACCTCATAGAAATCGGGGCCTAAAGCTGAGCCGCTGTTGAAAAGACCAGGGGGATCGTAAACGTTTACGTGTTCTTACTGGGGTGGGAGCATGGGATTTAGATGGAATCCTGACACTTTCAAAGCAGTTTACTAAGCTGCTTCTGCCTCTAGTCTATGCTTGCATTGTTGCTGTTATCTGCAGGTACACCTCGCCCTGGTGCTGTTGGCTCAAGGCACACCACGCTTTGGAGTTGTTCGCTCCAGGCACAGCTTGATCTCTGTTGATGGCTCTATGCATGCCTTGCCCCAAAGCAGTTGACTCTAGGCACAGCTCGCTTCAGTTAGTTACTTCAGGGCAATGTTTTTTCCAATGCTGTTGGTTCAACGCAGTGATTGCTTCTGTGCTGTTGGATTCAGTCTAGGAAATGCTTGCAGTGGGGCTGTTGACTCCAGGCATATTTTGTTCTAGCAGCCATCTTTAAAGTGGGAACCAAGTGGGACAACCATATTGCACACACTTTCTTGTACTATAATGCTGCATGTTTCACTGCAAAACTGCATAAAAATGACAGTCTGCAACACCAGCTCTCTCTTAACAACCCAATAGCAATATATTTCCTCATTTGGGAGTGCGTCCCTAGACACAGAAAACCAAGATAAAGTTTCATACAACTAAAAAACGTTTTGCCTTGTGTGAGAATGGCAAAGCATGGGAGCTTAGCAAAACTTTCAAAATGAAGTCACTATGAGTACGCGTGCTAACACTTCTCCACCCATTTGAAAGTTTCCCAATTCTTCTGACCATGAGCACGTACATTTGGTAGTAGTGACACCAAAGAGTAATGTAAGATGATAATTTAAATGTATACACTGTGGATTTAGCTCAAATGTGCCCTTAGCAGGAATGATAACAAAAGAAGTGGCCCAGGCTGGATAATTCTGCTACACTTACATCTGACCGCCCC
>JASANK010650161.1:0-10309 GCA_031753695.1 Desmognathus marmoratus | reverse complement strand
GGCCCCTAGCTGGCGAAAAAAAACGAAAAGCCCACACACACACCAAACAGACTGTCCTCACAACGGCTCTTATTGATTATGCTTATACTAGGGAGGTCCCACTAGCAGTAATCCTTCTTGATGCCGAAAAGGCTTTCGATCGAGCCAACTGGAATTTTATTTGGGCTGTGCTGGCTAAATTTGATATCCCTATTTCATTTGTTGGAGCTATTCAATCTTTATATTTTAAACCTATTGCTTCTGTAATTGTGAATTCACAGCCCTCAGCAACTTTTGCAGTCCAAAAGGGCACCCGTCAAGGATGCCCGCTTTCACCTAGCCTTTTTGCATTATATCGTGAACCTTTGTTGTTCCAAATACATCAAAATAATCAAATACCGCCTTTTATCACACCTATAACGAACTACAAATACTTTGCCTTTGCGGATGATGTGGCTATCGTAACATCAACACCGTCCACTGCTTGGCCGGCTATCTTAGAGACCACTACCCGCTTTGGAACTGTGTCTGGTTATCTCCTTAATCAGACCAAGACAGAAATGTTGATGATCAATCTACCTGACTATGATTCCCCTTTTATACAATCTAATGCCACCTATTTAGGGATCGTAATTCACAAATCATTGAAGATTATGTTTGATCTTAACTATGAAACATTGTTTAACCGTATACATGCTTCACTGATCAAATGGGCACACCTCCCACTTTCTATCATGGGCCGCATTAATTTATTTAAAATAATTTACTGCCTAAATTATTATATCTATTCCGAGCTCTACCCCTCTATGTACCCCATTCTTTTTTCGGTCGTATTAACTCTCTATTGATTTCTTTCATATGGGACAAAAAGCAACCAAGACGGGCAGTTAAATGGCTTCGGCTGGAATATGTGAAGGGAGGGTTATCTCTACCCGATCTAAAATTCTACTATTGGGCCTATTGGGCCTATTGGGCCTATTGGGCCTCTATGGACACGCGATTAGCTTCTGCTTTAAATTCTCCACTTCGACACTTATTTCCTTTAAATCGTGATTTTTTTCTTGTTTAAAAATACTAGATACCTAGCATTTGGATATACTATTATTTTGGGTCTACAAAAGGTTTGGAAAGGTATTTTAAAGGAGGCTCACTCTTCTTTCCGGTGGTCTTTTTATACCCCGGTTTGGTTTAATCATGATTTTGGTATGGGCATTAATGATGCTATTTCTAGTACCTGGCAATTAAAAGGTATTAATACACTGGGTGATCTAATAAGCAATGGCAATCTGGCTAGCTATACGGACCTACAATCCAAGTATGATTTACCACAGGGGGGCTTCTTCAAATACCTTCAATTATGGGAAAACATCAGAACCTGTGAGATTGATATGCATTCTTTAACTCCTAATGGCCTTCTCGAAACTTTCTTTAATTATGGGAGGATTTCCAGCTACTATCAAACTATTATTTCTTATGCGGAAAACAATCTCTCTATTATCTCAGAGAAATGGGCTGGCGAAACTGCAGAGTCATTTGAAGAGAGGGATCTTTTGGATGCGCTCCAGCTTGCACGGGCCGTACTACTACCGGCTAAGCTGAGGCTCAACCAACACAAGGTTATTTTCCGACTATATATGACCCCGAAACGACTTATAGACATTGGAATACTTCCAAATGCTAGATGTCCTCACTGTGATGATTTGGATGCGAGGATGGCTCATATGTTTGCCGGTTGCGCTTGCTTGTTTGATTATTGGTCTGCAATTTTTATTAAGCTCAACACTATTTGTAAAACTACATTGATGCCTACTATTAAATTTATTGTACTGGGCAACTCCAGGGATTGCCCTCCACCATTTAGACCTCTTTTTTGTATTGGTATATCTCTGGCCAGGCTTTTGATTGCCAAAGAATGGCGGTCTAGTCAAGCTCCTCTAGTGTCCATTTGGTTCCATGAACTAATAGATAGTTTCAACAATGAAAAGATTATTTCCAACAAACGTCATAGTAAACGCAAATTTCTGCAATCATGGCACCCTTTGATTTCCTTCTTTGAATGTAGTATTGTTTAAACGTTTTTTTCTTTCCTCTTTTTAGTTCCTTTTGCTATTTTATTACACTGTATAACATGCCTTCTATATTGATTCATGTATTACTGAATTTTCAAAAAATAAAAAATAAAAAATAAAAAAAAGAGATGTAAAAAGGGGTAAATTAAGAGCCAGAATTTCCGTCTTATCGGGGTTAAGTGAATAGCCAGCCACCCGGCCAGCGGGTCCGAGGTAACTACTGCTATATTGTCTGCAAAAACCATAATTTTAATAGAGGGACGAGACATAATAGTTGGGGTAATGCAGGGATTATTCTTTAAAAGATGTATCAGAGGCTCAAGGTAGAGGGGAAACAAGCCCGGAGATAGGGGACAACCCTGTCTTGTACCCCGGAAAATCGGAATAGCTTCTGTTAAATCGGAATTGACCAACACCCGAGCCTCCGGTTGATAATACAAGGCCGAAATAGATTGAATAAATGACTGGGGAAATCCAAATTTATGCATGACAGCCCACAAAAAGGCCCAGGATACCCGGTCGAATGCCTTTTCAGCATCTAAAAATATTGCCGCCAGAGGGGTATGTTCCAAATTCGCCCGATCAATAATGGCCACAAGATGATTTGTATGGCTCACGGTAGATCGACCCGGAATAAAGCCATGTTGCTCAGGAGAGACTAACCCAACCAAACACGGAGAAATACGATTCGCCAGCAACTTGGCATATATCTTACTGTCACAATTTAGAAGAGAAATAGGCCTATAAGAGCCACAAAGAACTGGGTCCTTATTTTTCTTAGGAAAGATTATAATGTTGGCAGATTGCCAACTAGGAGGAATATTCCCTCCAGCTTGTATAAATTGAATTAACTGAAGAAAACAAGGTGTTAAGAAATTGGCAAAAGCTTGATAGAACTCCATCAGGAGCCCATCATTGCCAGCTGCCTTATTCTTAGGGGAGTAAGTGATAGTCTCAAAAATTTCAGACTCTGTAATAGGAGAAAGTAAATTCTGTATAGCTGTAGGTCCCAACTGGGGAGGGTCAAATGTGGCCAAAAAAGCCGCGATTGACACCATATCAGATAAAGTTGTTTCTTTATATAGTTTAGAATAGTATTGAAAAAATAAAGTACGAAGTTGAGCCGGGTCGGTAACTTCTTTCCCCTCTGGATCCATAAGATGGGTGATTCTGTTTATCGCTTTTTGTTCCCGAGCCTGTCTGGCCAAGATATGCCCGCAGAACTGACTGTGTTCATAAATCTGAGTTTGAAAAGTGCGGGCATTTTTCTGGATGGCTTCCCGGGCTAAGGTTCGTAATTCTGCCCGTAAGACGGACAGTTGACAAAAAAACACCTCTGCCTGTTCTAGTGAGTGTGATATCAACTGAACATGTTTAAGTTGTAGCTCGGCCAGTTTATCCCGAATGGTAGATTCATGTAATTTAGCAAGGTGGTTAGTACGAATAGCATAACTTGTAATGAAGCCTCGAATTCCTGCTTTAAGAGAGTCCCATAAAATAGGAGGCGTAGCGGAGTTAACATTGATCTGTAGAAACTCAGTAATTAAATCCCCCATTTGATTACAGAAGGCAGAGTCATTCAGCAGTTTTCGGTCAAATGTCCATCTCCTTAGAAAAATATCTGATCTATGGATATTCAACTGCAGTATGACAGGAGCATGATCAGAAATCTGAATAGGGAGAATACGAGTTTTGGATATAGAAAAAAGTGAGTGAGAAATTAAGAAATAATCTAATCTGGAATATGTTTTATGGGGATAAGAAAAAAAAGTATATTGAAACCCTGAGGAAGGAGTTCGAGTCCAACTATCGGTCAAGTCTAGAATATGCATGACCTCCAAGATCTTTTTTCGAGTTTTACCCATATAAGACCCTACAGAGCAAGATGAAAGACAATCCAACAGAGGATCCAATGTCACATTTAAATCTCCACAAAGAATAATAGGGATTGAATGGTGGCTTAATTCATTTAGAAGCTGGTCCCACAAGTGGGGTTCATCCTTGTTAGAACTGTAAAAGTTACAAAGAATCCAATGAGTAGCCAGATATGTAATCTTCATGATTACCCATCTCCACCAAACGATCAGAGCAAACCAGATCGGCTTGAAGTAGTGGATTGTGTATAATAATAGCAACCCCTCTAGTAGAAAATTCTTGTAAAGATGTAAACGTTTGAACAGCCCCAAAACGTTTAAATTTGTCGTGCTCGGAGTAGGGGAGATGGGCTTCCTGAAGACAAAGTACATCAATTTTATGAGAAGTAGAAAAATGAACAATTTCAGCTAACTTCCCAGTATCCCTGAGCCCGTTAACATTCCAAGACATTAAGCTAAATCCCATGAAGCCAATCTAAGAAAATGATGACTCTATCATTTACAAAGTAATTACAAATATTTCATTAAGGGCAAAAAATGTCCTACGCATTTGACATTCAAACCACTTTATTGTCATCTTTTGATACCAACGATTCAAGAGAGTTTTGGCAAATGCTGAATAGTATAGCGTTCCCGAGACCGTACCAGTCCCAGATGCTATATTTCAGAATTGCGATGGGCTTCTTTTATCAAAGAGTTATATGGTTCACATGGAACCCTTGCCTTAGAGGTAAGCGGTTGCATTAACGAGCCTCTACTTAAGGGATAATAGCCTTAGTACTGCAGTGGGGGAGTGCAGCGTATGGGGGTGGAGCAGGTGGCCGGACAGGAACTCGGTGGTGGCGGTATGATGGCCACACAGTGTGCTCCGGCCCGGTTGCCCCTAGATGTGAGGGCCATCCAGAAAGGTGCCCACCGCGCTTATGGACTCTAGATCTTGCTGCTCGTTGTTTGGCACTTCCCGCTTACCTACTCTGCAGCATAATTATGGTACCTATAGGTAAATGTCTACTTACTGCAGATCTATAATGTACAAATGTGAATCGCATTGTAGCAGTATATAAATTGTAAATAAGTCGTGTATAAACCGCATTGTAGATGACAAATCACCATGGCAATTGCATATAGCTGAGGCTTAAGCATAAGTGTAAAGCGCTCGAGAGGCACGAGTAATAGTAAGCAAAAACGCTCCTCAGAATTGTCCACACATATAGGCCCGAGAACAGGATGCACTAACCCCTTCCTCCCCTAGGTGCAGATGAAGAGCAGCCCCGAGACATGGCAATAGTCGTATTTGGGGGCTATATAAATACCTCGTAACATAACATAACATGAGAAAATTATTTAGATTAATCATACAGTTGTGTTCCAACCGCGATTTAGTATAAATAAAAAATATAATAACTACATTAAATCCATCCAGAGTGGCTGGGCCAAAACAGGATCCTCCCATTTGTATGATGCGTCACCCTAATAAATGGGCTGACAAATTAACCCCTATTATTAATACGTCTTTATGAATTTAAGGTGCCAGAGACGTGGAATGGCTCAACTCTTTTTCCCCTTTATAAAAAAGGCCCTAGGTTTAAAACCAGACTCTTATCGTATGTTGGCTTTATTGGATCCAGCGGCAAAGGTTCTGGCAAAATCCTGGCTGCAAGATCTACAGGAATGGGAATGTAAACTAATGATTTTGAAAGAATTACAGATCAGTTTTAGAAATGGCTGCTCAATGATAGATCATTGCCTAACATTAGAAATAGTATTAGATAAATATGTGGGTGGAAAAAAATACAACGTATACACGTGTTTTATTGACTTCCACTTGTAAAAATGATTGCAACTTTATACCAGAACACATGGGTCTAAGTGAGATCGGGCCCAAAAAAAAATTAAGCCCTAAAATTCAAACATTTAAAGGGCTTAAACAAGAATGTATACTTGCTCCTTGTCTTTTCAATCTTTTTTAGCAGCCATGGGCCTAATTTGGGATGAGACAGAGGGCACCCACCCATTTGGGTGGGGCATTTATCAATGCATTAACCTTTTCTAATGATATGGGTTTGTTAGACCTTACTCCTGCTGGCTTGCAAAGGAAATTCGATTGTCTTTATTTATATTGCAAGGAGAATGATATTATTATAAATATAAAGAAAACAAAAATAGTAATTTTTGGCAACCAAAAAATAAACTTTATATGGCCAATACTTGTAGGACCCGTTGAGATACACGGGTGGTAGGAATATCTGGAATGGAAGTTTACAGCTAAAAGATCTTGGAAATCCCACATTATTTCACAAAAAATAAAAAATACTCGAATCAGCAATGCATTATGCAATCTTAGAGCTAAAATGTTTTTAAATTTGGTACCGGCACTAAAACAAATCTATAATGCAAAGTGGATTGGTTCCATATTGTATGGGTCTGAATTATGGGGCCTTCGTAATGCTAAGGTACTGTCACAATGGGAGCGTGCGGTTTGGAAGTGACTTTTATCTCTCCCTCACTCAACTCCAATTGTTCCTCTATATTTGGATCTTGAGTTACTATTCATGGAAGGCTGTTTAGAGCTGAAAGTAATGAAGTACGTCTTGAGTACCTGGGAGGAGAACAAACTTATACATAAATGCTTAGGTGAAGCTTTAAAGAGTGGGTAGTCCTATGATATAATTCAGTCATTTAAAGATATTACTGAAAAATTTGATCTAGAAAAATTTTGGGATGTTGATTTAAAAAAGGAATTCCCCTCGATTGGATTGACCAAGGAGAAAATTATAAATTTTTATTTTGCCAAACAAATTGAAAGATGTCAAACTTTATTCTCATTAAAGTGGTCTTCTAGGGTGAAATCCCATAACAGTTTGAACCGTTATTCAAGTTGGAGAACCTTGATTAAACTTTGTGTTCCTTCTTTACCGGTACAATGGAATTTAAAAGCACAGGAAGGTATTCCAAGAGAACAACAAGTTTGTAACGATTGCTTAGTCGAACTTGATGATATTGAATATTTTATGACTGGCTGTCCCAAATTGAAACCCCTATGTGAGCAATGGCTGCGAAAATATAAATCGAAGACTACTAATTTGTATAACATGGAATTAATGATGATGGAAAATGAGTATTCTGAACTTGCACATTGTTATTTATTTATTTAAAACTTTTGTAGTGCGACTATGCCCAATGGCTTCGAGCCACCAATACATTATTAGACAATATAGCCGCTTATTTATTTATAAAACCAGCATTTTTAAGTAGGAATATAATTGTGTAGATGTATTATTTTCTTTCCTTTTTAATGCTGCTAATGTATTCTTGCTCAGTGTTTATATCTTGTTATGCTTAAATGTGCCAATAAAGATTATTGAACAACAACCCTCCAAATTGTGAATATTAATAATTTACAGCATGTTAACAGCCATTGGATAGGAAGCAGACTCATTAAAGAGCATAAAAGATCCTGAAACGATAGCTCCAAGATGAAGTTCTTTTTTGATTTATAAAGTTGTAAATAAAACAGAAAGTATCGGGAATAACACTTGCTTGTAATCCCAGTAATATTAAGCTCAAGGCCTCTTTTTAATGCAAAGCCTTCCAATAAATCAATGGTGCTATGCACCTCTTGCCCCCATAGTTCAACCCTATAGAAAACTTGTGCAATGACTTCCCCTCATAGGCCTTAATAAAGTTATGAGAGAATTACCACCATTGGTAATTCATGGCAAGAGGTATAGGTGTTTGGATTGTAGGGACTACGATTTATGTGAGACTTGTTTTGAGAGAATTACCACCAAAAGCAGCATTTAATCTCATTAGTCCGTGAACCTGGATTTTGCCTTTTTCTTTTGAAGATCTGAAATGCCCACCCCAAGATGGTGACCTTGTGAAATAAATCCCCAGATATTTAAAAGTATTGACAGTTTTGAGCTTTGCATCTGCAATATACCATTTATACGTAGCTACCTTCTTCCCAAAAACTATCACCTTGGTTTTACTAGTATTCAGAACCAGTTCATTTTCTTTACAATAAAACATTAGTTTATACAATTTCCTCTGTAACCTTAGGGCTGAACGATCAAGTAAGGCCAGGTCATCTGCATAGGACAGCCTACTTACTGCGTTTGGCAGTATTTTGGGAGAAAATCCCTCAGCCTACTCCAAAACTAAGGGCATATCACTGATGTAAATGTTAAACAACAGGCATGCCAAAATGCACCCCTGTGTGACACCCTCAACATGGAAAAGTTTCTATATTGTTCTGCCTTGGGATAAGAATGGATTTCTATCCATGTTTTGGTATAGAAAGCTCTTATAATCAATAATAGACCTTGAGCCATTCCTAGACGCTCCAATTTTCTCCACAGTCTATCACAGTCTATTAGGTCGAATGCAGAGGTGAAATCAGTAAAACCAACAAAAAGGGCTGAGTCAGCTTTCCCAAACCTTGCTGCAATATACTGTAGGCAGAAACACATACGAGTGGTCGATCCCCCTTTCCTTAAGCCACCCTGTGTAAAGTCCAAAATTTTCTTTTCCTCCAGCCAATTTTCTACATGAGTTAATAGTGAATTTCAAAAAGTTTTAGAAGCTTCATTAGCCAGGGCAATAAGCCTATAAGAGTTGGGTGACTTTTCTGGAGCAATTTTGTATGTTGGAAAGAGGTTTGCACCTCAACTATCAGGTCTCAAACAGGTGCATAAAAAGTAATTATAAGGATTTATTAGAACTGTGGCCCAACTGAACACAACAATTGAGAAGGGATAAGGAGGCAGCCCATCTGGGCCAGGTGCACGTGACTTATTTGTCTGAAGTAAGCAATCAGCAATTAGAAAATAGAAACCCCTTAGACCCAAGTCCCGTTAATAACACTCAGCACACTCAACTGCTTGAGGTTGTTCATTGTTATTGCAAACTCCCCATCATTTTTCATATAGTTTACCCTAATGATCTTCCCAGGATTCCACCTCAATACCTGGACATTTCATTACAGTTGTTTTACCTTCTATTCCCATAGGGACAAGTTGAGAAAACTCCTTTTGCTTACCTAACTGAATTGCAGACACCATTTTCTCCCATTTGTATAAAGTAAAGAGCCTCTTCTTAAACGCCAAAAAAATTACACTCCTTTTTTAAAAGTGCTATTTCCTTTAAATCACCTGCACCACATTTAGAAAAAGAATGCAGTTGGTTTCTAAAATAATGCTTTCTCTCTAACTCTCTAAACATTCACTGTCAAACTATTCAGTATCAGCCATCTTTTTTATGTTCTTTGTACTGTATTTTCACAGTGAGTTCATTGCAAAGCTCATTCAGACCGTCTACAGGAGTTATACTATTAGATAGCAGTAGCTCCTTCCCATTTGACAAGATTGGTCTTATAAGACTTAATTCACATTTTTTTCCAGTTTATAGACTTTTGACCCTCTGCTACAACCATGGTGGTGACTACATTGCTCACAGGACAGAACAATATATTAAAATAGGAAAACAGATGAGAATGATCACTTCAGTTCAATTCATTTATTGTTTATTCAAAATTGAATGCATTTTTATGAAACAGAAATTTCAACAATATACAAAATGTATAAAAGGGAGAATAAAATAAACACATTTTGTTGAAGTTTCAAATCATAATCAATTAGCTGATACAATTTTAAAATGATTAGTTTTCAGATAAACATTAAATAGAATTGTCTGTGAGCACATATAGATGTAAGAAGAAGGTCCAATTCAATATCACTTGTTGAATTTAGCTTAAACGATGAACAGCAAGTAAAAAATTTGAGATGCAAAATATTGCAAATTCATTCTCCAGGAGTCTTAAATAGTGTATGAGGGGCATAACCTATATCCTACAGTTCTTACTAGCGGCATTAGCCACCTCATTCTCAGATCCCATAACACGGACAAAAGAGAAATAAGAGACAAGTCTACAGATGAGTTCCTGCATGGACTTGCCAAGGACCATGTACCCAACTGATAACTGACAAATAGTTTATTAAATCTAAAGTCTGTCAGTAATTTCCTCACAAGTATATTCATAGGGACCTGTGAATATAGAGGAACTACTTTAGAAACATAAGGGATATAGTTAAAATCAGATTTTTTGTTGGGGTCCTACCTACCAGCATTTCCAATCATGCGTGTTCGAGGAGTAAGGATTTAAACCTATTTCTCCTTGTGGCTGTCATTCCTTGGTCGCTCAGACATTCATTCTGCAGCTGCTGTTTGTTTAGTTGATCCTGTACATATCGGAGCCATGGATTTTTGGGCACAGTCGAATGAGACAATGAATCAATTAAAATTTGACAGGAAAGGTCATCCTTACTCCTACTGTTTACCTTTAAAAAATATAAAATTGGGCAGATTTTCCATTTTTCATCCAATGGG
>JASANK010649057.1:0-10316 GCA_031753695.1 Desmognathus marmoratus | reverse complement strand
TCTTTATTTAACCGTAATGGTATAACAAGACATACATACAAAACATCTTAAAATTAAAATTGAACTCCCCTCCTCTTGAAACACAATTTAAGGAAAATATGAATCTTGACAATATTCTGGTAATCAACTTCCCGCAAGATTTTATACAAATCACCTTGGCCATTCTCCATATAACCAAGAAGCCAACGATTGGTCAAGTCACTCGTAAGTTTACAATTAAATAGGACATGTTCTGTTGTATCAATACATCCTGTACAAGTGTTACAATAACGTTCATCATAAGGGACTTTTTTCCAACCTAAAAGAAAAACGTTGTGAGGGAGTTGGCCATATCTCAACTTCATGAAGGAGCGAAGTACTTGGGGTGCGGATGAAACAAGCAAGAAATCCTCAAGACCTTCATGGGTTTTAACCTCAAGGTAATGTTTCAATGTTGTTAGTATTTGACAGTGCCTATATTGGTTAGAAAACCATTCTATTTTACATAAATTTTTTATATGAGTTTTTGAGGCAAAATCATTATCACCCACCCATGGTTTTGGTATTTCAAGATCATTAACAAAATGTGTAAAATTGACAAAGAAGTTAGTACGATAATCACTCGAAAATACTTCCAAAAGGGTACCATAGAGTGTATCGTTCTTCCTAAATTCAAAAATTTTGTTGATGTAAATTATTGTTCGTATTTGGACACTGGCACAGGCACTTTCTAGTCCCAGGTCCAACAAAATAGGGGCTATAGGTGTAGAAGTGGCAAGGCCAAAAATATGTCTCCAGAATTTGGCCTCCCATTTTGAGATCTCAGACATAGCATCATAGCCCCAAACCTGACAACCATAGAGGATGCAGCCTTTCCATTTTAGATTGTATATATGGATTAGAGATTGAATATTAATTATTAATTGTTGTTTCCAAATTCGCGCTATAGCATTAGTAATTAGCGAGCTCTTAATCTCCAATGCTTTAAGATGGTCAGACCATCCTCCATTTGCAGAAAAGGTGATTCCCAAATACGAAAAGGAATCTACCACCTCAATAGGGCCAGAGTCAAGTGACCATTTTGATTGTCGCATTTTTTTGTTTGACTTGAAAATCATGATTTTAGTCTTTGATAAATTAATTAGAATCTGGTTATGTTGACAGTATTCTTGTAATAGTCGTAATTTAGATTGTAATCCTACAGGGTGGAGATCAAGCAGGACAGTATCGTCTGCAAAGGTTAGTATTGGTATAGAGATACCAGACATTTTTGGATCAATACAATTAGGGGATACCATAGAATAGGCCAAATCGCTCAAAAAAAAATTAAATAAAATAGGAGCCAATACACATCCCTGTTTAAGACCCACATTCGTATCAATTCTTCTGGATAGTTGATTATTAGAGGTCCAGCGAATTTGCACCCAGGTATTAGTGTATAATAATGCAGTTGAACGCACAAGGGCGTAGGGAATCCCCATGGCTAGCATCTTATGCCATAACAGGTCCCTCGGTACCCTGTCAAATGCCTGCTGAAAGTCGACAAAGCAGGCATAGACAGGGTACTTTTTGCCTTTGGTATATTTTTGAACTATTAGTGACAGTAATAAACAATGATCAGTGGTGGCAAAGCCCTCCCTGAAACCTGCTTGAGTATGGTGAAAGGCAGGATTTATGGCTGCCCAGTTTTTTTAACTCGGTAAGCAAAATATTTGCGAAGACTTTAGCTGCCGAGTCCAGCATAGCCAAGAGGCGGTATGATTTAGGACTAGATCTTGTACCTTTCTTATATACAGGGAGGATAATAGAACCCAACCAACTGTCCGGTAACCTATACATAGAGAGGCTATAGTTAAATATAGGATAGAGAATGCAACTCCATAAGGCGGGATGTCGCACTACACAAAGTGCTGGGATGCCATCCGGACCTGCAGCTCTAGAAGGATTAGAGCGACAGATGATATCAGAGATTTGATCGAGAGAGGGAAGAGTTACTGTATTGTCCAAGGAATCCCATATTCGTGGGGTGGTGTCATGAAAAAACAGCTCTGTTAAGTATTGATACCAAATATGTTCAGGAAGGTTGGCGTCAGGTGAACGTGGTGTTAAATCAAAAGCAACCTGATTGATATAAAGCCAGAAGGTTTTGGTGTCATGCTCAGTTAATGCTTCGGTTATTTGAGTAGCTAAGTTTTCATGATGTATAGCCTTTTTGGTTTTTAACAAGGACTTGTATTGTTTACGTAGATTCTGTGCTAATTCTTTATAATTTACCATACCCTTTAATTTAGAGATGTCTCTCCACAATTTGCGCCTGGCTGTCTTGCAACTTTGATCAAACCAACTGTTGGTTATCTGAGTAGTAGAAGGAGTAGACTCCTGTCTCGGGAGGGTTTTGGCTATAAAATTTGCAGCAGTAGTTGTCAAAGTTGTATAATTATCGAGCGAGAGAAGATTATCTTCAGTCATCAAATTTTCAACTTGTTTACTCACAAATACATCAAATACCCCCGGTTCGCATTTCGACCAATTAATACCACAAGATTTAGAACAGTTCACTCTTGAAGTATGTGTGATAATGGTGGAAAGGGCAACATCATATTTAAGTAAATTAGGTTTTAGGCCTGGAAATTTTAGAAAAAGAGACAGAATAGCATGATCACTAAATCCACCCCAGAGTACCTCCATATCAAAAAATAGATTAAATTGATTTATCTTACAAATGAAGAAATCAATAATGGATTTAGATGTACCGCGCTTGAAGGTCGGAGTACCAAAGCTACATGAGGGTAAGCGACCATTCAGCAGAACCAGATTATGGGATATAATGATTTCCGTTAAAGCTATATCATTAGAAGATGGAGGAGGACATATGTATTGTGACGGAGGATGCCATTCCGGGACATTAGAGTATAATTCTTCCCAGTTAGTGTAAAGTATTGGTGATTCCAAGTGGGTATTAGTATCACCTCCCCATATAAAAATGTCGTTTGGGTAAGTTGAAAGTAAATCAGAAATTAACAATTTAATATGATTAAAATATACAGTCACTGAGAGGCCACTAGGGGGCGCCGGCAAGATGGCGACCTAGGAGAACGCTCCTGCATCGTTCGGCACCATCCCCGGGGGAAATGTGGATACCCGGCACCAGAACCAGCCCGCAGTGATCGGGATCGATCACGCAGGAAACGCTGCATAAGTGGACACTCGCAATATCGAGAAGGGCGCCGGCAGGCCAAAATTAGCCCGACGAGCAAATTGAGGGAGACCGTCGGCGGCCCAGCCAAGATGGCCGCGCGGGTCCGGCGCTGGTAAAGGACCCGATCTCCCGTGCGGGATTGGGGACTCGGAGGAGGAAGTGACCGCGAGTGAGATGAGCAGGAGCCAGGGTGCGGTGAGACGGGGGGTGGAGGGGGCACATAACACAACAGGAGCGGAGGGGAGCGGCTGACGCTGATCCGATATTGATCATCCCCCCCTCCCCCCCCCCTGCGGTCAGCGCCCAAGAGACCTGTGGCCCGGCGATGAAAGGGAGAGAGTGGCGACTTGCGGGGGAGACCCGAGATTCCGCGGGGGGCGCACCGCCCCACCACCCGCCACACGACAGTGCCAGCCATGAGTTTACCGGCATCAGGAGGGCAACAAACAGCGCACGGAGCGCTACGCCCCCGGACTAGCCACATGGGAAAACAGTGAAGCGGCACTGGGGACACAATAAGCTCCCCTCTCCTCCACCCCCCCCGCCCTCCCCGAGGGGGCCAGTCACGCAGTGGATATAACGGCCTCCCACACTACTGAAAGGCAGTGTACAAGCACAGATATTAGGAGTCTGATCGGTGGGGCCCCCGGAAGCAGCCCACTTGAGTGAGGGTGCAGCTTGGGGTGCAACCACAGCGGCTGCGGCTGGTTGTTGCCTCCTGCGGGGCCGAAGGACCAATGCCAGGTGGTCAAGGGAGACAGTCCAGAAAAGTAAAAGACTCAGGCAAAACCCTAAGCAGACCAGCTGACATGGCGGAAGCACAACCACTTACAAAGACAGAGCTGGAGATGTGCCTGGATAGGCTGAAGGTAGACCTGAATGTGATGCTGACCACGGAATTAGCAAAAATGAGGGCTGAAATTGCTGAGGGTCAAACATCCACGCAGAAACAAGTGGACGGCCTTGGGGAGAGAGTAAATGAAGTGGAAAATGCCACGGGGGCAGCAGTCGCCGAAATCAACCAACTCAGAGACGAAATAACAGAAATCCACAAACAAAACGACTTTCTGTATGCAAAATGCGAGGACTTGGAGAACAGGGGGCGCAGAGACTCTTTAAGAATAAAGAAAATGGAAGAGAAAGTGGAGGGCAATGACCTGGAGGGCATGGTCACGAAAATGTTTATGGCAGTCACACCAGGGACCACCCCCCCGGAATATCGGTACATTCGTGTACACAGGGTTGGCCCCCCTAGAAATGGTCCAGAGGCCCCCCCGCGAGATATCCTCGTGAAATTTGCAAACTACAAGCTAAAAGACAAAATCCTGAAGGCTTCCAGAGATGCAAAAGTGACGGACCTGACATGGAACGAGCATCCATTCCAAATCTACCAGGATATCGCACCATCGACGCTGTTGAGGAGAGCGAGGCTCCGTCCCGCTACGGAAGAACTACGAAGGAGAAACATTCGTTATCGCTGGACATTCCCGTTTGGGCTGGCGTTCCAGCTGAAGGGGAAGGACCACATTGCAAGCAATCTGGAGGACCTGGCTGAGATTCTGGGGTGCTCGCTTCAACAGACAACCAAGCAGCCGGGGTTGAGACCTGAGCTCACGAGTCCCTGGCCGTGGACCACAGTGCAAAACAGAAAGTCAAAAAGAATGGGGGTTGGAGGGAAGCGAGCAGAAGCGGTGGATAAATGAGATTCGGCGGAAATAGGGCTAAAACAAGCATTCTCAAATGGAGGTTGTTTGTGTGGATGCGGATGCTATGCCTTGTAAGTTTTGGAGAAAAAGAGTTTAGATAAGGGTGGTGGAGGACGAGAGTGTCTCGAGGGAGAGAGGGCTGGGAGAGTGCCCACATGTGTGGGAAACACCGGGGTTTGAAATGTTGATTCTTATGTGAGATAACCCGGGGGGGAGTTGAACGAGAGGCAGAGGTGGCCTCATTTGAGCCGAAGAGTTAATGGCTCAGCTTAAAAGTGTTGTCTTCACCTACCGATCTTGTGAAAAGGAGGAGATGGAAGTGACAGGATCGGGATGGGGAATGACCTGTAATGTTTATGGTTATAAAGTTTATTGTTGTTTAATATTGGTGTCGGAGAGTGAGAGAACGGAAAGAGGTGGAAGAGGTCTGAGAGGGACATGGTGGAAACGAGGCTGCCGGGTTGAAGGAGAAAAGTTGATATCTTATGGCGAAGATCGTGACATATAACGTGAAAGGGCTCAACAGCCCTCTGAAACGCAAACGGCTATTCAGGGAACTACACGCAGAGAGGGTATCTATAGCTTTCTTACAAGAGACCCACTTACTTAGCAAAGACACCAAATTGATGAAACAGTATAACTTTCCAATACAGTGTCACTCATGTGCACCCACTAAAAGGGCAGGAGTGTCCATCTTAATACATAGAGGGCTGGAATTCACAATAGAAAAGTTACACAAGGATAGAGAAGGCAGGTTTTTGATTGTAATTGGGAAATTGGAAGGCGAGACAGTTACATTGGCCTCGGTATACAGCCCCAATCAAGGGCAATTGAGATTCCTTAAGGAATTCTTGAGCAAGCTGGAGGACTCGAGGGAGGGCGTAACGATAGTGGGGGGAGATCTCAACCTAGTGTGGGACCCAGCAATAGACAAATCCCATGGGGTGGCGGGGCCAGTGGCAAGCCTTTCCAAAGAATTGAAAAACATATTACATCAAATGGGGTTGAAGGATGCCTGGAGGGCGCGTCACCCAGACAGAAGGGAGTATACCTTTTTTTCCCACGTACACAGAAGTTACTCACGACTAGACTATTTTCTGGTGGACGGGAGGGTAGAACAGAAAATGAAGGATATCCAGATTGGGTCCATAGCGTATTCAGACCACGCACCTCTGATTCTGGAGTGGGAGGAAAATTGGCTTCATGGGCACCCCAGGAGATGGCGATTTAATGACTGGCTAACGAAAGATCCAGTAGCGCTCCAAGAGATGGAAGAATTCATAAAAGATTTTTTTGACAGGAATGAGGGAACAGCTTCCAACCAAGGCTGGGTATGGGATGCCTTCAAGGCAACGATGAGGGGAGAGTGTATTGCTCAGGCGGCGGCAGGGAAAAAAAGGAGAGAGCACACCCTCAAAGGATTGACTGAAGTCCTAAACGAAGCGGAAGAGACTTATAGAACGACAGGTAGCAGGAGGGCGTTCAGGGCCTGGCAGACGGCGAGAGGGGCTTTGAACACATTTCAGAATAATAAAGCGCAACTGACTCTTCTAAAATTAAAGCAAACCTACTACGAAAAAGGGGATAAAGCAGATAGACTATTGGCTAATAAATTACGGGAGAAAGAACTAAGTAAAAGAATCCCGGCGTTAAAAAAGCCGGATGGGAAATGGGCCACAACGCAAGGGGAAAAATTAAGTGAATTTAGAGAATACTATAAACTCTTGTACGCCTCCCAACAGATTGATAAAAAAAAATTAGAACAGTATGTAGATGAGGCTGACCTTCCGACCATTACACCAGAAGCGAGAAACAATCTAGAGCAACCAATTCAGGAAGCGGAGGTGAGATTGGCGATAAAACAACTTAAGGCCCGTAAGGCCCCAGGCCCGGATGGCTTCACCGGGTCATTTTACAAGAAATTTGGGCATCTGCTGGTCCCCCACCTTACGGCCCTATTTAATTCTTTTGCAAAACAGGGTAAAATTACTGAATCCATGCTAGATGCAACAATTTCCCTAATCCCCAAGGAAGGCAAGCTACCGGAACTATGTGCTTCCTATAGGCCCATCTCGCTGCTCAATATAGACGCCAAATTATTCACGAAGATCCTGGCCACAAGACTAGGTGCTCTGATGCCTTTTCTGGTCCATAATGATCAGGCGGGCTTCATTAACGGGAGAAATACAGCAGACAACACGAAGAGAATTGTGCACCTGATTGAAAAGGCACATAGGGGAGCAAAGGAAGCTTTCTTGGTATCCTTGGATGCGGAGAAAGCATTCGATAGGGTGGAATGGGAGGTCATATTCCAGGTACTGGAGAAAGTGGGTATGGGCCCTATCTTCACAGGAATGATAAGAGCTAATTATGTGGAACCAAGGGGGAAGATCCTAGTTAATGGGGAGCTATCGCAACAATTCGGACTCACAAGGGGGACGAGACAGGGGTGTCCGCTCTCCCCACTGCTATTCGCCTTAAGCATCGAAATATTAGCAGCACACATCAGGCTCAATCAACGGATTCAAGGGATTAAGATAGGGGGGACAGAATACAAACTGAGCCTTTTCGCGGACGATATAATATTGACGCTATCATGTCCCTCGACCTCCCTACAGCCCCTACTAGAAGAACTGAATAACTTCGCAGAGCTAACGGGGTTTAAAGTGAATCTCGATAAATCTGAACTGATGCCTCTATCGGTCTCGGCGGGGGAGATGGAGTGTATAGATAGCACTTCTCCTTTCCGCAAGGTTACCTCTAAAATGAAATACCTGGGGATATACCTCACCCCTCATACAAGGGAGTTATACGATAAAAACTACCCGCTGTTGTTTAGAACGATAATATTAGACTTGAAAAAATGGGAAAAGGCTTCCTCGTCCTGGTTTGGGAGGATCGCAATTATAAAAATGAATGTGCTACCGAGGCTCTTATATGTCTTCCACGCAATGCCTGTGAAAATTCCCTACAAACAGTTACGACACCTTCAAAGACAGATACAATCCTTTATATGGCAGGGCAGGAAGGCTCGCATACGTAAAAATGTACTTCACCAACCTAAGACACGAGGGGGGCTAGGAATGCCGGATATATTGAAGTATTATCTAGCTGCCCAGATTGGTGCAATCTGGGAATGGGCGCAATTAGAGACCCAAAAGACGTGGGTACAGATAGAGAATATTCTGGTGCCAGGATTCATAGGACAACAAGCATGGCTGCTACCAGAGGATAGAGCCCCCAACTTAAGGATAGACCAAGGCTCAGCTGCATTACTGCAAGCATGGCGGTACTGCGCAGAAAAATTTAAATTGACCACCTTCCCATCACCGTTCACGCCAATCTGCTTTAACCCACAGTTCCCCCCGGCCCAGGAGGAGAGAACCTTTGTTAACTGGTCTGAGGGAGGATGTAGGAAAATAGCTGACCTATTCGACCAGGGCAACCTCAAGTCCTTTGCAACATGTTGTGAGGATTTCGGATTGAAAGGGGAGGAGGCCTTCCACTACGTGCAACTCACTCACTGGGTCCTTCATCCAGTGATGAGACAGGCAGCAACGAGAACACTGACGCCGTTCGAACTACTTTTACAAAATACCACAAAGAGTAGTGGGCTCACCTCAAATATTTATAAACTCCTGGTTAACGATGAGAAAGAAGCCACCCACAGAATCCGGGTAGGATGGGAGGAAGACCTTGGAGTTACCTACTCGGAAAAAGTTTGGGAACAGATTTGGAAAAGGGCAAAAAGCACCTCGGTATGCACGCAGCATGCAGAAAATGCATACAAGGTTGTTAGTCGTTGGTACCTGGCGCCCGCCATATTACACAGAGCTTTCAAAGACGTCTCGAGTATGTGTTGGAGGGGATGCGGGGAGGAAGGTACATATATCCACATGTGGTGGAGATGTCCGGTGGTAGAGCCCTTTTGGAGGAAGGTTCATGGGGAGATCAAAGCCATCCTGGAGAGTGACTTTCCATGGGACCCAGGAATATTTCTATTGGGTAAACCCGAAGGGAAGATATACCCCCTGTCTTCAGACAGGGGTAGACTCATCACATACTTACTCTTGGCGGCCAAATTATTGATAGCCAGGGGATGGAAGTTAAGTGTAACCCCCACTATACAAGCCTGGTATGAAAAAGTATGGCACATAGCCGCCATGGAGAATCTGACTGGCGCAATACAGGAGAGGGAAGACAGGTTCTGGGAAATATGGAACCCCTTCATGCAGTACGCAGGGAAAGCATCCTTAAAAAATTTCGCCCCTAGACACTACCACCAGCTATTGTGTTTAAATTACAACTGAGAGGAGACCCAGCGAACACTAAAAGAATACACTGATGGGAGAGTGGGAGCAGAAAGAGGTTTGAAAGGGGGAAGTGGGAGAGAAGGGGAACTCGCAGAGATTGAACTTATTACCTCGGCCACTGATACAGAAAGAAACCCTCAGAGAGAATGACACCAATATGTTGTTGTTGTAAATGTTTTTTAGTCATCATACCAAAGGTTATTTGAAACATTGATATAGCAGTGTTGCCTAATGTTTTTCTTTTTCTTCAGAGGGGGAGTAAAGGCTCCACAGGGTTCAAAAGCTTCAGAAAGGACACAGATTGCATAGGAGGAGCCGCTCCCTCCTTACGGTTTATTAAAAGATATGATATGGTAAAAGCGGACTATAATGTAGTAACAGAAATATCTGTTGGCAATAACTTGTTATGATATGAGGACTTGTTATGTGTTTTAATTTGTCAATAAACAAATTTATACAAAAAAAAAAATTCACATTTTGTGTGTGAACTGCGTGAAGAAAACGATCGATATTACGCCCAAACTAAGTTGAGGAACAGATGGAATGTGGAAGCTTTATTGGACTCTGGTTCCGAAGCTACCCTAATCTCCAAGAAAATTTTTTGGTTTATTAACCAAGATAGTACCGATGAAGAAATCACACACCTAATCACCCCCGTAGGGAAATTGCACAGTGTCAATGGTGAGGAAGTGCCCATGTTAGGCATAGCCGAAGTCGAGATTAATTTGGGAAAACATGAAATGAGACATCCCATGGTAGTGGTGGATTTAGACTCGGTCGACATAATCTTAGGTGGAGATTTACTCAGTCGTTTATCGCCTCTTATAGATTACTTTAACGGGGTATTGTGGGCTCAGGTAAAACGCCCCATTCCCCTTCGAAAAACCGAAACAAATAAAAACAGTGACACACGTGTCCACGTGGTAGAACGCCGTACCGACTCAATAGAAATATATTTTAGGAACTCACAGAACCCCGAAGTCACTGTAATTACTAAAAACCCCGACAAACAAAACAAACATGGCCAACGGCAGTCCACAGTACTACTAGATTCCACTAGAAAATGGGAGTCCCAGATTGAAGAAGACTGTCTGAAATTCTCTGCGAAAAGACAGAAGC
>JASANK010647949.1:0-10323 GCA_031753695.1 Desmognathus marmoratus | reverse complement strand
ACCCTTGCCGATAGACATGGTGAACTCAGCCCTTCGATAGTTTTTTTTTTTTTTTTACAGTCTTCAGTTGTGAGTCTGCCACAATAAACGACACACCGTCTGTATGTCACATTGGTAGGTCTCACGAGGCCAATAACCTGGCACAACGTGATCCAGAACTCACCTCATCACGAGACCAACCACTAACATTACTGTGGTTTAGGAAAGAGTAGTTCGTTACAAATTATATTGTGTAATAAATTCAAAACTTATTCATTAAACCCTTAGTCACTGTTCAGGCAAAAAAAAAAAAAAGAAGGAGAGAAAAAGCAGGGAGGATGGAGAAAATCGTTGAAGAAAGAGTCAAAAGAAACAAGAAGGAAAAAAGAAAAAAAAAGAAACTTAATTGTCTACATACATCATGAATGGTCCCCAAATGCCGAGTCCTTCAAGCCCAGTTACACCCTTCTTCCATTGTATTTTCTCATAATTCTTCATACAGAGGAAAGCCTCATGCTTCCACTCTGCTCCTGAGGGGGCTATCGGACTCAGCCAGTGCCTCATAATAACATGTCTTGCTATTACCGTTAACATAAAAATCAATTCTTTAAAGACACTATTGACGGATCCATCTCCCATCACAAACTCTCCTGCTAGGAGTACACTTTTAGCCGAGACAGTAATGCCCCCTCCCACAATCGTTCTTAACCCATTTTCCACAGTTTCCCAATAGGCCGTAATCTCAGGGCATTCAAATACACCATGCATTACATCTGTCTCTGGCTCCCCACATCTAGAACAGGACACTGTCTCTCCTTTAAATTTAGTGAGCTTCTTCGGAGATAAATACAAATCATATAAAGTAAAGAAGTGGTTTCGTTTTAGGTTAGTCTGTCTTGTCACCCTATGCATGTAATAGATGGATTTCGACCAAACTTCCTCCCCAATGTTCACTCCCAACCGACCCTCCCACTTCTCCCTGATTTTATCATCATTGACTAAATCTGCTTCCGCGAATAAACTATAGTAAAATGAAACTTGATTATTCTTAACCACTTGATGAGACAATGACTCTTCCAAGGCCCGATTAGTATACTCCCACTCCCATTCACCTACAACCCGTTCATATTGTCCTAACTGGAACCATTTGAAGTCTGAAATCGGGGCCCCAATAATGGCCTCTACCTCCTCTCTTCGCCTAAGTTTCTGGTTCGGGTATAGATCTGAAACGTACCAAATTTGTGGTACCAGTAAGGGTCGATATAATACATCTCCGAAGATTTCTGAGCCCATTGATTCAACACCCAGAGGGGTCCACTCAGATTGCCAAGGAAGACCATATACCCGCTTCACCTCCCTCCAGATGTTATACCACAAGCACAGGCTCTTAAGTTTTACTTTTTTGAAAAACCGGGGGTTGTTAAATTTGTACAGCCAACCTCTCCCAGAATACTCTCCGACCAAAATATTCCGAAGTGGGGAACCAAACGCTTGGACCTGATCAGGATCCCCAGTAATGCATCTCACATACTTCCAATGGGATGAGTAATAGTAAGCTTTTACATCCGGGAGGGATAAACCTCCCTTCAGCACTGGTCTAACTAGTTTTTTCCAGGCCATTCTGATTCCCTTGTATGCCCACACAAAGGAATTCCAGCTGGACTGAATCTTAGAAAGTGTTGATGGTCTAATTTGGCAAATCAAATTATCAAACAAAAATAGAAATTTAGGTAAAATCACCATTTTAATAACATTAACCCTTCCGATAATTGATAGAGACAAATTATTCCATTTTTTCAGGAGTTTCTCAGTTTTCCTTAGCAGAGCGAGTATATTCACATTTTCCCATTCCTCCATTTTTTCTGTCACTTGAATTCCTAGATATCGAATCTGGGGCACCCTATGCCTGGGGACATAATCTGAACCCCAGCATAGAGCCTCCGTCTTCTCCCTATTCACCTTATAACCTGATATCTTACCAAAGTCCTCTAGGATTTTAACCGGAATCTCGTCTATCACCTCTGGACAAGAGGTATAGATTAGCAAATCATCTGCATATAGCTTGACTTTTATTTCCTCCTCTCCAAGGGGGAAGGGAGGAATATCCGCACAGTTTCTTAACACCATAGCCAGTGGCTCCATACATAATGCAAAGAGGAGCGGCGACAGGGGGCAGCCCTGCCTTGTACCACGATTAATCCTAAATCTGTCTGACAGTGCCCCATTTACAATAACCTGGGCAGAGGGGGCAGTGTATAGGGCCTTTATGACCTGACAGAATTTATCCCCGCACCCAGCTATACCTAGAATCTTCTGCATATAACACCAGTCCACCCGATCAAATGCCTTTTCGGCGTCATATGTAGATATAGCTAATGGTAAACTCTCCGCCACCGCTTTATCGATGCAGTGTTGGAGAGTATGCGTCAGGTTTGATAGATTCCTATTTAGTATGAACCCTTGTTGGTCCTGGTGTACTAACTGGCCCACCACCCTCGCCAGTCTTCCTGCTAAGATCTTCGCAAAAATTTTGCTATCCACATTTAAAAGGCTAATGGGTCTATATGATCCACACAGCCTTGGATCTTTCCCTTCTTTTAAAATGAGCGTTATGTATGAATCTCGCCATGAGTCCGGGATAACATCCCCGCTCAATATACCATTAAATAATGCTGTCAGTGATTCACACACCTGCCCCCCCTGAGTCTTATACCACTCTGCCGGAAGCCCGTCTGGTCCTGCTGCCTTACCATTCTTTAGGTTTTTGATGCAATCCCTGACTTCCACTTCTTCTATCCGGCCTCCCAAAAAACCAGCATCCTCCTGTGTCAAAACCGGAAGATTTAGGGATTCCAAATATGACTCTATAGCCCCTTCTGTAGGGTTCAGGTCATTTCTGTACAGTTCTTCATAAAACTTCACAAACTCCTGTCTTACCTCTTTTTGCCGAGTCACTAACCTTCCATTATCTCCAGTCAATATCTGCTGAATTCTAGAACGGTTCTGCATCCTTTTCAGCTGCCACGCTAACAACTTTCCTCCTCTCTCCCCTTCTTCTATCCTAAGTAACCGCTCATTCTCATATACACTATTCCTACGCTCCGCTATTTTATCTAAAATCCTACCTCTAATTTCGATTCTCTCCTGTTCAAGAACTGATTTCTGCTCTGAAGATATACTGGACTCTAACAGTTTCTCCACATTTCTAAGTTGATTTTCTAAGGCCTGGACAGTCCGCAGATGTTCCTTTTTAAGTGCACACCCAATTCTCACATATTCACCCCTAATAACTGCCTTCATTGCATCCCAGACCATCCGACCGTCTGCAGATCCGGTGTTTAATTCCCAATATTCCTCCAGACGTTGGGAGATTCTCTCTTTGATGACAATATCTTCTAGCCAATCCCTATTAATAATCCACCTAGGGGTAACTTTATCCAGATCTTCTACCACCAACACCAGTTCCACAGGATTATGGTCGGAGAGCACTCTAGGAAGGATCCGCACATCACCAACCCCCTCAGCCAGAGTATTTGAAACTAAAAAGTAATCAATTCTTGAAGAGTGCCTGTGCTTGTGTGAATAGAACGTGTATTCTCGTTTCTTGGGGTATAACCGCCTCCACATATCCAACAGCCCAAGATCACCTTTTAATTGAGCCAGCACCTGTCTTACCTTGGGAAGTCTAGAGCCGCCCCCCACAAAAGTTTTATCTAGTTTTATATCTTGGGGAATGTTGAAGTCTCCGCCCATTATTATACCCCCATTCTCCTCTGCTAACAATCCCAGAAGCTCTCTAAAACATTCAGGATCATCAGAGTTAGGACCGTAGATTGAGGCAAGGATCAACTTCAGTCCTTTAATCTTCACAGCAACACAAACCCATCTACCTTTTTTGTCTTTTTCCACCCTACTGATATCCTCCACTAAACCTTCTTTAACGAGGATGGCCGTACCCCTAATCTGATGAGTCTGTGAAGAGGCCCAAAACAAACCTTTCCATCCCCGTTTTAACCATTCATTAATTTCATTCTCATTCAAATGCGTTTCCTGAAGAAGGATGACATCAGCTTTAACAACTCCTACCCAATCATAGAACATGTTCTTCTTCGAGCTTGACCGGAGGCCATTCACATTTATAGAAATCACCTTAATCTCCATCATAATCATGTATTCTCTCCACCCTCTCTCTGCTCATTAATCTGCCATGAACATAACCTTTATTATCATGCTTCGTCCTTAATACAGAAATGTAAAAATAATGAACAGAGAGTAAAAAACCATCATCGTCTCCTTCATCCGCTAACTTCCTCTTTCCCAAACCTAAACCAACAACACCTCTACCCATACATCGCACAGCTTGACTCTTCTCACTTTTGCTTTGTTGCCCCCCCTTCCCTTTATTGCCCCTCCCATGGGGAACCCCCCTCTCCATAACTCTCTCCATAGGGGAGGAGTCTATAATTCTGGCTACTGCTCCCCTTCCCTTTACTGAACAAGCAGAGAAAAAAAACATAAGTGAAACTAGAAAGAACTAGAGCCTGGGCAAATCCACAGACTCTTTAATACACATCTCTACTTCATATTACCAATTCCTCCTCTGATCGCAATTCCCCCTTACCCCATCAGCCCCCTCCAGGATCATTTCCCTGACAAGTCTTTCAGGAGATCAGAGGCTTCTTTAACACTAGTACAAAACCGAGCAATACCATTAGTAACCACCTTAAGTTTGGCAGGGTCTAAAAGGTACACCTCCTCCACCCCCACTGCTCTGAATTTCTCGAAGAATGGCTTAAAGTCCTTCCTCAGGCTGATGGCCTCCTTACTGATGTCGGACTTTGCAAAGAGCCTCATCCCCTCCCACTCTCTGGGTGCTCGGGCCTTCAAGAACCCCATAAGCTTGTCTCTAACTAGGATATTGTTTGTATAGAGTAAACAGGGCCGATCCCCCTTGAAGCCAGCAGGTCTACGGGGAGGAAGTCTATGAACATTATAAACTGCTCTGTCAACTTCTTCCACAGTCACCTCAGGAACAGCTTTCTGTAAGGTTGACTTTACGTACATCAAGAGTCTTGAGGCTTCCTCCTCTTCCGGATTTCGTTCTTTCAATCCAAAAAGTTTAAGATTCGGTCTCCTCTGTTTGTTCTCAAGCTCCCCAACCCGTTGACTTAGAGACTGTACTTCCAACTGATGTTGTTTCAAGGACTTTGCATTAGAGCTTGTCAAATGCTCGGTTTGATTCGTCCTCCCCTCCAGTTCCCCAATACGGTCCTGGAGCGCTATAAATTTTTCATCCAATTTCTTCATTGTATGCTTCAAGTCCTTCTGACCCTCGACCAACTTGCTAATCTCTCTCCCTGAGACCTCCTGAGCGTTTTTGATCCCCAACAGTACTGCCATCATCTGTGCGATGTTATCATCTGTCTTCTCCCTAGGTTTAGGGGAGCCCTGTGCTTCTATGTCCATACCATCGTGCCCCCCGTTACACAATTCCACTTTCTCAGCACTTCCATGTGCCATTAGAGAGTCCTCGAAGGTCAAAGCCTGACTTTCCTCCAGACCACGACAGTCCGCCTCAATAAGAGGATCCCTCTCTGACCCCAACCTTGACTCAGGTTCAAAGATATTAGTTTCCCGTTCTGGGAAATACTCGTGTGTTAGGAGTGAGAATTGGTTAACGGGTTTCCTTTTAGGCTCAAATTGCACACTCTTTACACCCAAATCCCCATCCTCCTTATCCGGACTTGGGTTAGAGCCACTTCTCTCCCGTCTTTTTTTCCTGTTATTATTCTTGACAGTCTCCCAAGGTTCGCACAATTCTGTAATGGTATCTGTGTCCTTGCTACACACTTCCTCTGCTTTATTTTTTTGATTTACTGTCGCAGCCAAGGAACTAAAAGAGCTTTCTTGCGAGCAAAGTTTCAGGGAATCCAGTGCATTCCTACTGTGGACCATACATTTCTTCAAAACTGGTGCAGAGGATTTAGAGAGCCCCGTCAGAGGGCAAGGGGAGCTTAAGAGGGCTTTGAGAGGATCCGGAGGAATCTCCTTCAGTACTGTGTCTATGATTTTTTCCAAAGTCTCTACCACCAGCCCTGTAACACTAGAGTCTCCTATGCCCTCTGTGCCTTCATCCACTGACAGGGCTTGTTGCTGTTCTGAGCCATAAATAGCCCCCACACTCTCCCCCTTCTCAGCTATGGATAAGACCTCTTCTCTCTTGACCCGTTCAAACACAAAGTCCAAAGAGTCAGGGGTAAAGCAGTCCCCTACTCCAGAAACCACTATAGTGTTCGTTTGCCTCACAGGCTGTGGCTTTGCTGCTTCCCCTGCCACTCTAGAGATGGCTCCGCCCCCTAGAGGATGGGCCTGCCTGCTTTCCTCCCCGCCTCCTTGTAGCTCCGCCCCCGCCCCGACCACGCCCCCCGCTCCAACGATGACCCGAGCGGGGGATACAGATCGATCGTGGGGGGCCCCCAGACTCCCCAACACAGAGCCCCTACGCAGGGGGGCCCATACGCCCCTCCCCACAGGGGAGGCCACCCCAGAGGGAGCCCCGCTCCGAATGTGTGCCGCCGACGCCCAAGACCCCGCCGGGCTCGGCGGCAGCGCCGACGCCTCCTCACTGCTTCCTGCGAGGGGGCCCCCTTCCCCGACCGGGGGGTCCAGCTGGATCGGTGCCGGAACGAGGGGGTCCAAGTCCTTCTCAAGTGGCTGATCTCCAATTTCAGGTACGTGTGTGGCAAGTCCAATAGTATCCGTTTTTTGCTTCATGTCTTCTTTCACAAGTTGTAGTTTTCCTGTGTTTCTAAAGTAATCTAGTACCCCTTTCTGTTGGACTGAGTCTTTCCCAGGCCGGCTACCAGGGCCTTTTTTTTCACTGAATGTTCTGGCATTCCTACCAGCTCTGATTTTCTTAGAATTAATTATATCTTCTGTTGCCAGGTCTGGGTCTGAAGGCTGTTTTCGAAGCCCCCATTTGTCAGTCTTCCTCCCTGCTCTGCTCTGTGCCGAGGCCATCACACCAATGCGAAATTTTAGGGAAATAATATTCGCCGAGCTAGTTACCCTGAGTGTCGGGGATAACTTATAAAAGGGAGTGGATAAAGATATTCTATCAGAGAAATCCCTTGCAGCATCATGAATCCTGTCAAAAACCATGCACCAGTCAGCCCGGTTTTCCATCCGATTATGGTGGGGGGGGAAGAGAGGGATTCGTCATGCAGACCTTATCTTAAACGTGAAACAAATACTTAGCAATGTCCAGGGTCATCTCCAGAGGATTTTCAAGTACTAAAGGGAGCAGGGAGCAGGAGCCAAGTCGCCGTGCTCCTCACACGGCGGCCATTTTCCCCCTCTGCCTGGTCTGGGCCTTACCACCTAGTGATACTTGAGGTCCAAATGTAACTGCTAAACTCTTACCATCTGCAACTATAGTTCCTTCTTGCTGTAATGTAATTGTGTCTAATTGTCATGGTTTTCTGCTGCTCTCTCTGCCCTAATATAATTGTCATTGTATCATTCCTTTGCTACAATATAATTGCTTAAATTCCATTTTGCCTATCATCTAATGTAATTGCTCCTCAGTGTCATTTTGCTTACCGATACAAAAACAACAATAAGGCTGTGTTGGACTATCTGGTACGTAGCCCGGAAGTGATGGAAGTAGGACGTCCCTGTTCTCCCCACCACCGGATTATTGGTGGAAGGAGGAAAAGGGGGTCCACAAGGACCGGCGTGGAAATCTTGTGGAAACTGCACCTGAAAAACACTAAAGACAAGAGGAGGATAATTAATAAGGGAGCCGGAAGTGTAATGAGTATTTAAGGAAGGATTGCTGTAGAGAAATACACTCACCAAATAAGTATCCCCCTTGCAGCTTATACCGGGTGCAGTTCAAAGGAACGTGAGTCCAAGGCTAGGAAACACCAGTACAACAGAGACAAGTCATACAATGCGTGTTCTAACACACACGCTGGGTGGTTCCTGAAACGAGGTCAAGACAAACAATAGCCTGGTACACGGGAGGTCCAATACAGAAGCAATGGGGCAATACAGAGAGTAGCCAGGAAACAAGCCAGAGGGTCAGGAGCCAGACAGTCAACAACCAAGACAAAAGGGTCAGACAAAGAATAGTCAGTAAACGATCCAGGTCACTTAGCTTTACAGAGGTCCAAATCACGAGTCAACAGCACGAAGTCACAGCACGGGAGTCCGCTTGTTTTTTTTTTTCTCAAATCTTTATTTAGACTATATTTCAGTCATACAAGATGTTCATTAGAGGACCAATATAAAATTCATTCCAACTTAGAAATACATGTTACTTTCCAGTTCAACAGTAAATCATAGTTTTACACCTCTAAAAAGAAAATATTGTTTTAAAAACAGGTAAATGCGAACAATATCTGAATATTCATTTTCGTTCAACATTATTTCCAGATTAATATTTCCTTCGAGTAGATACTTCTGAACCCAAAGCATTCTAAAAGATAATAACGAAGGGCAGCAAATTAAATGATTCATATCATCTACTTCTGAAGGGCAGTTAGGACACAAACTATTGTCTCTAGGTATCCCCACTCGGGCCAGCAGATGGACATTAACAGGTAAGATCCCGTATTTATTTATTTATTTATTTAGGTTTTTCTATAGCGATGTGTTGCAAAGCTTAACACCGCTTTACACAAATTAAAAACAGAAACAAACACAGAAAATTACTCAGTCAACAAAGTCCGGGGCAAACCGAGTAGAAATATGATTGGAGGATGAGTAGAGGGTGGGAACCTTCTCAACCGTTGGGCCTCTCCAGGAGCACTGTTCTTGGGCGGTAGAGGCCTGTTTGGAGGTTCCTTTGTTTATTAACAGCTGCCTTTGAAATAAGTGTCAGATTGTTCCTTTGAGGGAGGGGTGGAGATGTAACACCTCTTGGCTGTGGTATCGAAGATGGACTGCCCAGGGAGTGTGTTGATGCGTTGCAGTTTTGGGGGCCGTCCGTTAACGGGGGATCTGTATTGATCGGTGTTCGCGGGGCGTCTTTCTCTCTTTTTCCCGTCTCTTGCGTGAATTGCTTGTCATGAACGCCGGGTGGCTGTTTCGGGACTTCCGCCATCGCCCTCTCTGGATTCTGCCGCAACCGACTTTGAAGGGTGGGTTTGTGTCTGAGATCTGAGGGCAGCGCCTGAGCCTCTTGTTCTAGGAAGTGAGCTTTACAGGCTCTCTTGAATGCCGCAAACGACTCCAGTTGTCTGATGTCTGGGGGAAGGGCATTCCACCAATTTACCCCCTTACTGGCAATGGTGGATCCGCCTTTTGTACTTTTCCTAAATTTAGGACGTGCCAGCAGATGGAGATGTGGGGTTCTGCGTGCTCTCGACGGCAGGATGCTGGACACCCAGCTATGAGAGTATTTAGGTCCTGTTTTCTTCTGCACTTTCCAGAGACGAAGGCACGTGCGAAACTTTAGGAGGGACTTGATCGAAAGCCAATTGAGATGGATGCGCCACTGCGTCATGTGTTCCCTCCGTGGTAAACCCAGGATCATCCGGGCAGCCCTGTTCTGCACCTTTTGTAGCTTGTGCAGGGTCTTCTTAGAGGCGCTTAGCATAAAGTCCAGGCCGTAGTGGAGCCTGGAACCCACCAAAGCGTGGTACAAGGACACCTTATGTTCCTGCTCGAGCAAGGGAAACAGCGACAAACAAGCAAAAATCACATATATACATACTCCTGTACCCTGTACCTCTAAAATAGAGAATACAGAAGTAGACAGAAACCAACAATTTAAATGACATCTCTGCGCAACACCACGCGCTGCCAGATCAATGCTTCTACTGTGCCTTAAAACATTTAGGCCCTGGTTCTGCACTTTTAACTTTTTGACAGAATTCATGCTGTCTGACTGCAGATCCACTGGCCTGCAAGGCAGCATGAAAAACTAGAAGGTACCATTTTCACCTCTTTTTCCAATAAAATGAAATTAATAGTTGAAAAGAAAATAATTTAAGAGTTTGTGAGGGGAGAAGGTGTGTTATTGTGTGTTTTTGACTAGGTTTTGGGATGGTGAGGAGGGGTCTAATGATCGGCTGGAGGTTCATGGACTATGAGATTTCCTGGGGGGATGGGAGAGGTTTTGCCAATGGGTGGAGACAGGAGGCAGGCCCTTCCTCCTGGAAGGGGCATCCATAAGGGGCAAGATAAGGTGGGAGAGGGTTTAAGGTATATATGAATAGGCCTCAGGGCGTCTGAGCCCTGGGCATCCGGCCAACAAAGAACAGACAACTAAGGATAGTTACAAAGCTGTTAAGAGACTGGGAAGAGTGGAAGAGGGACCTCACCTTACATGTCTAC
>JASANK010646847.1:0-10346 GCA_031753695.1 Desmognathus marmoratus | reverse complement strand
ACACAATACAATACAGCAAACCAACACAACTCAATACGTCATAAGTTCAATTGTGGCAATTCATTATACGTTTGAAGATTGTACAATTGTTAAAATACAGAGCGTGGCTACGACGCCAACCAAGATGGACGCCTTCTAGAGAGCTCCGAGCACCCGTCCTACACATTGATCAACATCGTGCGGCGGGATGCAACTTCAAACAACAAATCGCTCTGGAAACCTTCCCTAACACGTAGCGGCATTCGCCCGAAGTGATTTCGAGGAAAATCCAACAAAATTCGAGGACTTTGGTAGCTTTGGAGACCTAGCCGCATGGCATCCAACATGGCGGCCGCCTACACCCAGCAGTGATTGCGGCGGCAGGAGAGACCCCACCCGGCAAAAAACCTCAGGAAACCTAATGCGATGACCAGCAACAGAGCAGCGACCAGAAGCAGAGAAGCGACGCGCAAGTAGGTGGGGCTGGCGGTGGGAGCGGGGACTCCTATACACCTCGATGCACCGGCATTAACGGAGGTGCGCTCGAGGTGGGGACTCTGGTGGAGGGACACGGGGAAGACGTTCCCGCTCCACACAACGAGGTGACGAGGGCCCCCCTGCCTGGGAGCGTACCTCCCCCCCGCCCAGACGAGTTGCCGTAGCAGAAACCGCCGCATCGCCCAACGCGCTGCAGCGCAGTGCTTGGACGAGTGTGCCCCCGGTGACATGATGGCACCCCTGATGAGAAGCGGGAGGCCAGCAAACGGGATGGTAGTCCCTTTTCGATTTCAATAAATTTGCCACTCAAATCTGACAAGCTTGTTTTGTTTTAAGCCCTTGCTGATTGTGACCTGCATTCTTGGAAACAGTGTTGGGCAGTCTATATAGGGCTCCCTGCTGCCCAACTAACAGATCGGCCGGGCTAATCTTTAAAGCCTGCAGCTCCAAGAACGTACGACTAATAGACATAGTCCGGTTGGCAAGAAGCAGACAAAGAGTTACACTCAGCGCTGAAACAACTTTGTTCCGTAGGAACCAACCAAATGTCACTGTGGTGGTAACCCCCCTGGGCCCCCCACGCTGCAAGGCGGTCTTTACGCTCAGCGCACAACACTAGTGGGCTTCTAGTGTACTTCCAGACCCCCTGACCAACTGGACAGAGCTCCAAGAGATTCGAGGCGCAGGGTGCTGCAGCTTGGGTGACACGTCCTCCCTCTCCCTCTGCAGTCCCCCGGACCACTACCTTGTCAGGTGATTAAAATGGAGGAAAAAAACAATCAAACATCCTATGCGGGGGTAACGAGTAAAACACTGAAAAAAGACTCCAATCCCAGCCCTATTCAAGCCCCTAAAAGACCAAAAAGTGATATCTCATCGCCAGTGAAAATGAGAAGTGACGACAACTACGTTAAAGAGCAAATAAATACAATTTTGGATGAACTGAAAGCTCTGAGACCTTTCATAGAAAGAACCAATGCGCACATGCAATATATGGAAGAAAAGTGGTCAGCCCAGGAGAAAAAAGTTGACTCCAATTCTCAACGCATATCACAAATGGAGAAATCAATGACAGAAATAAACTCTCTGAAAGAAGAAATTAAAGAGCTTAGGAGGTCACAGGAAAACCTAGAAAATCGCAGTAGACGCACAAACATAAGAATTTATGGCCTCCCCGAGGAAACCGAACATGGGGACCCCTGCGACTTCTTCAAGAACTGGCTTCCAAAAATCCTCCATCTACCTAAAGACATTGACCTAGACATCCAAGATGCCCACAGATTAGGCCCAAATCTATCATCTAAATCCAAAGACAAAAGTCACAAACCCCGTGGAATCATTCTCTATTTTTTAAAACGAAGACAAGCAAAACTAATTATGCAAACAGCGAAGAAAATGGATAATATCAAATGGGCTGGTCAAACCCTATTCTTCTCTCAAGACATTTCCCAAGCCTCCAATCAACGCAAAAAAGAATTTCTAGCTCTCCGCCCAGCACTTATTAAACTCAAAATTAGATATGGCTATATTCCCCCCTGCAAGTTCAAGATTACATACCAAGACAAAACAACAATTTATGAAGACCCTGAAGCCCTGGCCCGCTTCATTAGCTCTATTTCATCGGACCACATGGACACATCGCTTCCCTCTAACTCTAACCCATTCTCTGCATCAGCCCCTACCTGAACACTTTTTCCCGATCTTATGGCGCTACAATGGCCTTAAAATGAAATATTGTTGGAACTTTGCTTTAACCACTGTGGCTACTAACAAGATCACTTAGGCTGCGGATATGGCTCCTTACTAACCTATGCCTCTTCACTGAATGTTGGTCATTGGTCCCAATTAAATGGTGCTCTAATCATCAACTAACACTATGCTATATGATTCCATATCTGCTCCTTAGAACAGATCCCTTTACCATTAGCCCTAATAAACTAACATACTAGACCTGGTTATGCCCTTGTTCCGTAGAACTAAGACAATCTCTTGTTTCAGTTGATTAACTCGCCGCCTTACTTACTTGTTGCCGCTCCATGATGCTACATGAAGCCTTCGAACTTTGTAGTTATTTCGGACTCGAATGTTGCTATTGGTTGGGCTATGTGAGGATTACGCCTGTTTATGTTCATATCTGTTTAATACAGCCCACGTTCCAGAATTCCAATGCTCACATGGCTCTTAACATTCCTCACTAACAGTGAGGGCTATGCGCTTACCTACCTTTACCTGCTATGGTTCCGTAGCTCAGACATATACACGCGTAGAACTCTACCAATCTGATATAACCCTACTTCCCACCACACAACAACAGCCCCTATTTTTCACGGGTGCCCGGACCACTAGAACATCTGCCCATCCTCGGTTCACAGGAATCACCCCTCATCAACCCCTCTAGTGTATCCCTACACTACTACCTCCTACATAATACACTCACCCCTCACCTCACCCAACACCTTTCCTTACTGGTAAGTACTCCCACACTTCCTTTCACTTACCCCTTTCCCTACACCCCCCACACTAACAACCCTCCAACACTTCCCGGGTGCATCACTCAACCCTACTAAATTCCAGACCTTCTCTCATAACATCAACCTCCCGTTAGCATGCCCCAACTAAATATAATCACGTGGAACGTCAAGGGGATCCAAAACCCCATTAAGAGACAGAAAATCCTGAGCCATGCCAAAAACCTTAATGGAGACATAGTCCTATTACAAGAAACGCATCTCAAGATTGAAGAGGCCAATAAGCTAAAATCCAATTGGACCTCTCACACCCTTTGCTCTGAAGCAATTCAAGGAAAAAATGGAGTTGTTACCCTTATCCATAAAAGACTGAATGCAACAGTAATTAAGTCCTCGTCCGATTCAGAAGGCAGATGGCACTTAGCTCATTTAAAGATTGATAACCAAGAACTTTATGTCCTAAACATATATGGCCCGACACAATGTGACAAAAAATTCTGGCCCAAAATTAACAATCTTATTCAAAATATACCGTCAGAATCCTTGATTGTGGGGGGGGACTGTAACCTACCGATGGACCCTTTTTGCGACAGGAAATCTAAAGCTAAATTTATTTCAGATACAATGCACAAAACCTTCACCTCCTACATGGAACAAAACAATCTCCAAGATGTATGGAGAATTCTTAACCCTACATCGATAGACTTCACGTTCTATTCAAACCCCCACCAATCCTTCTCTAGAATTGACTACATTTTTCTTAAAAAACGCATCCTCCAAAACGTAACCAAGGCAGAGATAGGCTCCATAACAATATCAGACCACGCACCAGTTTGCATTTCTCTTGACAACTTCTTACCTGACCATCCCCCTAAAAAATGGCGTCTCAACACAACCCTCCTTAACAACCAGGACTACGAGAAATTTATTAAAAATGGCATGGATGACTTCCTAAACCATAATAAACCCGAGGATACAAGTCCCGAAAACAACTGGGACGCAATGAAAGCTCACATAAGAGGCCTAACGATCCAATTCTCGTCCATGCAAAAGAAAAAGTGGAAAACCGAAAGCACTAAACTCCTTAACGAAATCAAAATCTTAGAAAATAAATTTCTTAAAGACGGCCTCCAGTCCTCCTTCCATGCACTGCAAAAATTAAAATTTGAATACAATAAGAAAGCCACTTTAACTGCCAATATCTACCTCTCTAAGATTAAAGCCAAATACTTATTGGATGGCAACAAAGCTGGGAAAATGTTGGCTAACTATCTAAAAAAGAAAGCCGAACGCAAACACATTACGAAAATTAAATCAGATAGCGGCGCCTCCCTTATCAAAGACACCGACATTGCTAACGCTTTCAATTCCTTCTACACTAAACTCTACTCCACTGAATCCCAGGCCAGTGACTCCTTGATAGACACATACCTAGCTGACATAGAGCGACCAGAACCTAAAATTAAAAACCCAGATAAATTATCGGCCCCCGTCAGTGTGAGAGAGGTACTAAGTGTCATCAATAACGCCAAGAAAGGCAAAGCACCTGGCCCAGACGGTATACCCATTGAATTCTACAAACTTTTCCCGAACTCAACGGCGCAGATAATAACCCAACTCTTCAACGGCTTCCTCATAACCGCCCCTAAGGGCTCTTTCCTTGAAGCCAATATTATAGTCTTCCCCAAACCAAATAAGGACGACACAGACATCAAGAACTACCGCCCTATATCGCTGATAAACGCAGACTGCAAAATCTTTGCAAAAATCCTAGCTAAACGCTTGGAACCCCATCTACCTCACCTAATACACCCGGACCAAACTGGCTTTGTCAAAGGACGCCTAAGCAGCTCCAACACCCGCCTCTTCTCTAACATAATCGCCTTCTCATCCTCACTCCCCAACAGTGCAATGGCTATGGCTCTGGACGCTGAAAAAGCGTTTGACCGCCTGGAGTGGAACTTTCTGTTTAAAACGCTTAAATGGCACGGCCTACCCCAACCGTTTATCGAATTTGTTAAAATACTCTACACATCCCCCAAGGCGACGGTCCAAATAAATCAACACACTTCCAATCTGTTTAAATTAGAAAGAGGAACCAGACAAGGCTGCCCCCTTTCTCCCCTTCTATTTATTCTGGCCCTTGAACCTTTATTAACCTCTATCAGATCAGATGACCTAATAGAAGGCATCAGAATTAAGCCCAACCAAGAACAGTATAAGATTGCGGCCTACGCAGATGATATTCTCCTATTCCTTACGAACCCAACCTATTCCATCCCCAGAGCTATATCCGTTCTTGATGACTATTCCTTTGTATCAGGATACAAACTTAACCTCTCCAAAACAGAAGTCCTACCTCTAAACAAATACTGTGCCAGACATATGCTCCCCGATCCTGATTTAAAGTGGAACCCCAAAGGAATTTCTTACTTAGGTTTAACCTTCTGCCCGGATATTAACTCGACGCTCAATATTAATCAACAGATCCTCCTAGAAAACATTAAAAAAAAGATAACGAACTGGTCACCCCTATACCTCTCGTGGTGGGGGCGCCTCGACACCATTAAAATGATGATCACTCCCTTGATTCTATACCTCCTAAACATGCTCCCTATCCCCCCCGGGACAAACTTCTTCAAAAACATCAACAAAACCTTAACAACCTTTCTGTGGAGCAACAAAAGACCCCGTATCAGCTTAGCCACTCTACAACTATGCAAGTCTAAAGGAGGGGTCAACTTCCCCATCTATTCAAAATACTATCAAGCTTTTAGGATTAGCCAAACTTGCTGGTGGTATACTCTTAACTCAGACCCCACATCAACTCTTATCCCTACCTGAATTAACTTTGAAAGAGATCTCTCCCACCCTTTTCCCACCACTCTCTTGGCTAACTCTAATATCTTTAACAAAAACCCCACTCTCTCAATACCAAGACTCTGTGCTAACATCATCCATAGCACCTTTAATAAGTGCCCTGAATATAAACATAATGCGAAAAATCTAAATATTTGGAAAAGCAAAATACTAAAATCGAAGAACAGCAGCTTATGGGATCCCTTGTGGATAGAGAAGGGCATTCTTAGCCTAGATCAAATTATTAGGAACAACAAATGCCTACCTTTTGAAGAGATCAAACAGAAATTCTCCCTTAACACCTCCGCCATTAAAACTTACAATAGAATAAGTAAAAGTATAGAGATCTATTTGAGCTCACCATGCAATAGTTCTACAGATGAGTCTATGAATCGACTATGGAAGCTTCTAAACGCTACACAAATCTCTACTTCAGACATATATAAATACCTAAAAGGGGACTCCTCACTCGAATTCTTAAACTCAAAAACCATAGATCATTGGAACAACCTCCTAACACAACCTTTACCTCCTTCGGACTACACTGGTATATGGTTGCGACTATTCCGCGCCTCCAATTCCACTAACATTACACAAACACTGTACTTCACTGCCCACCGTACCTTCCTCACCCCCAGTCGTGTAGCTCATTTTAGTAATGCACCAGACGATAAATGCTGGAGATGCTCGTCACCAGCAGCAAACTTAGACCATATCCTATTCTTTTGCCCTCTCCTGACAAGCTTTTGGGCTCATATTGTGAACTCCATCAAGAATATCTTCGGTATCATGGGCACAATAGACTTGAAACTTCTGATGCTTGTACCGAATACCATTATTCCGAACTTCAAAAAATACGATACCCAACTGCTAGACCTTATGATTGCCATTGCAATCAAAACTCTAACATGTAATTGGAAAAATAAAAATCCCCCCTCATACCAACAGTGGTGGAACCTTCTATGCAACCATCACAGACTCGAACGCCTCCACATCTCCAACACTAACCATCCGATCAGATTTAACGAAATTTGGTCCAGATTTCATGATCACCTCGAGAAATAAACTCCTGGCTAGTAGGAGCCAGAAGACATGTGATATTGATAGGGTATTTTGATGCACCCCCCCTCCCCGCCCTCCCTCCCTCTCCCCGCATGCCCCTCCTCTCTTCCTAGCCATATGACTACCCCATCCTCTCTCTCCCCCCTACTAACCTCTCTACCCCCTCTTTCCTACCCCCCTCTTTACTACATCCTCCTTCCACTACACCACCTCATCACCAGTTTACAACACTACACAAATCTCCGCACAAGCACTGAGACCATTCACGCTGCGATCCAGCGCCTTACATACCCCGACTCATTTCTCAGTATCACATCTTACCACATAACATTATTAGCCAGACAAGCTTACTGAACTCACTCAGAAGTAACCAACCCGGTACTTGTCCCCAAGGATAACCCAATCCCTTCATACGACTACCCTAAAACCATTTCCTAATACACTGCACCGCCCTCACAATTGCCAACTCTAGGTGTCCACCCACACTTTCTGCAACATATCCTACTTTAATTGAGTTCATTTCCTATGATCTTAACCGTTATATCACGTTTTGCATTTAATGCATATGCATTTGTTTGGTACAATATTGTTTAAAGGAACTACTTACAAGTCTATGTACTCATTATGTAAACTGTATCTGTCATATTTTACATAAAATTAATAAAAACATTTCAACTGAAAAAAAGAATACCTACACTGTGTTTTACTCCTAGGGACGAGCATCTTAAAAATTGGGGATCGGGGTCTGAATGACTGAGGCTGGGGGGCCGTACGATTACCGCGGCGGCAACAACATTTCTGTGAGTGTCTCCCGCAATCAGCTGCAGTGAGGTTTCCTTCACGTAATCTGCTTTGTGGTTCCCTGATGCCTGGGCGTGTTTTGGAGATGACGCCAATGAGGCACATTTGCATTTCCATTGATGTCTTTGCGTGGGCTTTTCCAGGAGAACACCTCTCTGCTCTTTTGACATAATTAGTGTCAACAAATCTCAAAGCAGCTCCTGCCCTCCTGTGGGCATGCAGTTCCTGTGCAGGACGCAGAAATTCAGCTTTCATTTATAAGCACCACACCCTGTCCCAATCCCCCTCCCTTTGTATCAGTTAATGACTGCAGGGCATTGATGTTTTCTCTCGCAACAACAATAATGGGTCTCCCGCAATCAGCAGCAGTAAGGTTTCTTTCATTCGGCTCCCTCTCCCCCACGGCTTGCTATGTGGTTCCCTGCCAGGGCAGGTGTTTGTGACGCCGGCGTATTTACATTTCAATTGTCCCTGAATGGGCTTCTCCAGAACATCACCTCCCCTACTCCTCTGACATAATTGGCACTATAAATCTCCAAGCAGCCCCTGAGCGCAGTTCCTGTGCAGGACACAGAAACTCAGTTGCATTCATAAACGCAACTCCCCGCCCCAATCCTCTTCCCCTTGTATCAGTAAATGCCTGCATGGCAGTGAATACTACTTATTCACACGGTCATAATTAACACGCCTCCTCATGTAGTCACACTTTGCCCAGTGAGCAGACAAACATTTTTATTTCATTTTTCAGTGACTATCTGCAGATCTGCTGATCTCCCCATCCTCACAATGAATTGACCTTCAAGCACACCCTTGGCTGACAATTATTCATTGTCTGCTGATCAGCAAAACCACGCTCACTTTGTCAAAATGCAGCCGCACTAATACGTTTTAAAAATATTTTATACCCTTCTGTGAGGCTCATTAACACGTCCATTGCCCCCCACCCCGCCATGCTGCAGGCCGTGCTGTATGACTGTGTTTCATTTGACCGAGCGTGAATGTGAGAGATATTTGTACACAGAAGGAAGCTGTTTTGTTCACTTATTTTCACAATTTTGCTACCTCCATCCACCCCACAGGGACGCTAATATGTGACAGGAATATGATTGTGTGTGTGACCTGTTTGTATGAAGGACTATGTAACTGATGTATGTGTGCAAGAGAAAAAGGTGCTGTGTGCCTGAGAATGAGCGACAGTGCACATGTGAATGAAGGGCCATGTGAATAAGGGGCAGTGTGCATGTGAATGAGGGGATGTGTGCATGTGTATGAAGGACTGTGTGCGAGAATGAGGGAATGTGTGAGAACGAGGGAATGTGTGCGTGAGACTGAGGGACTGTGTGGAAATGAGGGGCTGCACTTGTTTGAAGATCCGGGCATGTGTGTGGGAGTGTGTGTGCCCAATTAGTTGCATATTTGATTTTAACATTTGTGACTGGGTACCCTGGCTGGTGAGTGGATAAATGGTTCTGTGTGTGAATGAAAGAGTGGACAACAGGTATGAGTTATGTGCATACTTGCTTTCTGTGTGTATGATATTGCTGCTGGTAAATGCTATTGCCACTAAATTTCTATACCTACTTACTGTGGAATAGTACTTTTATACCTATCCAATCTGCACTGTATCCTATATTTACCTGCTTCACACATGAAATTGCTGTACCTGCTCAACATTCAAAGTGCCCCGGTGCTGTACTTGCCTGATGTTTTAATGATATTGTTTGTCAAACTGGTGCAAGCATGATATTGCTATACCTACATGTTGTCAGTGCCGGATTTATCTTTCCGATGCCCCCAGGCACTCTGTCATTGTGCCTCCAGGTGCCTCCCACATCTCAGAAAAACACCTGCAATATTAGTTTCTACAAGCACGAGGTGAACCCCATGCTGTCGCACCTCTATGTCTGGGCATTACAGGCCTAATGGGAAATTAGTCCCTGTGTGGTGTTGGTATAATATTTCTATATCCACCTTTTCACACCCATTTCTTCACTTGCCCAGGGGGGGCAGGTTAATAAAATAGATATCCATAGTGATCATGATGTTGCGATACCTACTAGGGTATGGAAATAATATTGTTATTTCTACCTAACATCCACAGTATCGGTATACTGGCCTACTGTGGACATTGTTTAATTAGTACACCTGCCTCATGTGAGAACTATTGCCCAGCTTTTCCTGAGCACTGGAAAGTAACAATGAATAATTACGATATGTAGCAGCAATATAAGCACTGCTTTTTTAATTACACTGATTTCTGTAAGTTTTTGGCACAAAAAATGGATAAACACTGATTTTTACCAATTTATGAAAACACTGGAAAAACACCACCGGAATTTAAAAAAGATAAACACTAAAAACCGGAAACCCTACAAATGATACATTACCACAAAATCCCCACTCTTTCTCCCATCTCCTATCTTTCAACCTATTTCTTTGGCTATGTGCACAGCCCTCCTTTGATTTATCACCAGAACTGGGAGGTCAAGGGTCACAGTCCAACACATCACTGCATAGAATTGTTTTGCAGAAAAAGTGCATTTTACTGAGCTGCTGTTTTTTAAAGGTACAAATTAAATGTCATTTAGTTTTTAAAGAACTCCAGAATGAATAGATCTGTATCTTTGTGTCTGATGCATTTTTTCCTCTTTTATTTAAAGTATTGTTCAGTTATAAGCT
>JASANK010645743.1:0-10355 GCA_031753695.1 Desmognathus marmoratus | reverse complement strand
TTTCAACTTAATTTTGTTTTTGTATGTTGTATGTGTGTATGTGCTGAAAAGTTAAGATTACACTACTGAATATTGCCCAAATGCTAATGGCACTGTGCACTGCTATAATCTTGACAATGCAGCATAGTGGCCACGGCGGGAGAGGAGGGGCTAGAGAGGCAGGATTTTGGGAGAAGGGGAAATAAAGAAAAACTTACCACACTCTGACGCCTCTCCTCTGTGTTTCTTTGTAGTCCAGAAGAAGACTAACAGCCAGAGGGGGCCGGTTTCCCTTGCCTTCAGTAATGGCCGAACAACCGCCTATTTAAAGTTTTCTACCAAGGCAGCAGGGACACGGTCCTCCCAGCGCTGGCGGTATTTACATAGGGCCTGCCTTGTGTAAAAGGCTGCCGATGTGGGGACCGTCCTCGCTGCCATGGCGGTATTCTGTAAATAAGCGGCATTTGTCGTTTCAATGCAAAAAGAAAAAAAGTAAACCCATCACGGGTGCAGCTAAGGCACCCCTCGGGCTGCCCAGCGTGCCCCATTGGGGGCGCGCTGCCCCGGGGTGCCATAGTTACACCTGTGATGAGTCTCCGCTGCCTCTCTCATGGCGGTTTAAACACCATGGGAGAGGCGGCAGTTCCTTGGCAGGCAGGGAACTGTAAATTGGCGGTTAAACAGCCTTAAACACAGTTGCCTTTCCGCCATGGAAGACTGCCGGTCCCATCGTCAGCAGTGACAACTTATAATAGGCAGACTGACCGCCTTCGTGGTGGTCAGCTATCGGGTGGCATTTCATAGTTAAGGGAAGGCGAAGCCTGACAACTAAAGGTGAGAGGACCACGTCAATTATGTAGGGGCCTATGAAACGAGGCAAGAGTTTAGGACAGGAAGCACCCTTAAAATGTAGATATTTTGTGGAAAGCCAAACCTTATCCCCCACCTTAAAGGCAGGAGCTGCCCTCCTATGTTTGTCCGCCTGTTCCTTCATGGCTGCTTTAGAAGCTAGCAATAAGGTGGTAAGAACCAAGACCCTAGACGAGAAGGTTTTCATGAAGGCTGATACTTCTGGAACCAGGGAGGCATTAGGGAACCTAGAGGGCAAAAAACGGGGATGATAACCCATAAGTGCACAGAAGGGGGTGGTCTTAATGGCGGAGTGATAAGAGTTATTATACAAAAATTCCACAATGGGGAGAGCAGAATGCCAACTTCTTTCTTCCTTCATACAGAACACCCTCAGGTACTGTTCCAGTGTTTGGTTACACCTTTCCGTTGACCCATCAGTCTGAGGGTGATACCCCGAGGAATACACAAGCTTGGTCCCCAATTGAACATTAAATTCTCTCCAAAACTTAGCAATGAATTGAGAACCTCTATCACTAACAATAGTCTCTGGTATACCATGTAGACGCACAACAAAACAAATAAACACCATAGCCAAAATCCTAGCAGTAGGCAAACCAGTAAGTCCAATAAAATGCGCCATCTTGGTAAATAAATCAGTAATCACCAATATCACTGAATGACCTTTGCTCACAGGGAGGTTTGTAATAAAATCCATGGATATATCTCTCCATGGACCTTCAGGTACCTTCAAAGGTTGTAACAAACCTTGAGGCATCAAATGGTTTGATTTGACTCTAGCACAGACTGGGCACAATTGAACATAATCCATCACAGTCTTTTTCATTTTAATCCACCATACATATCTGGACAACAATTCCAGCGTCTTGATAGGGCCTGGATGCCCTGCCAAAGGAGCGTCATGACACCACTGTAGTAACTCTAGCTGTTGGGATATTTTAGGGACCCACAATCGAGAACCATGGAACAATAACCCATCCATTTCTTTATGCAAGGGACCAGCCTCCAAAAAACATCTCTTGGCTTCGATAGAATAACTGTCACGGACTTCTTGTAAAAAGGATGATAGCACAGATACAGTAGCACCAATTACTCTCTGCGGGGACAAAATAGGTGTGGGTTCCTGATTAACCTTTTCCACCTCTGTGTATCGTCTAGAAAGTGCATCCGCCCGTGCATTACATGACCCAGGTTTATAAGTAATAGCATAATCGAAACGCGAAAAGAACAAAGACCACCTAGCCTGTCTCCCATTCTGGCAAGTCAAATTCTTTAAGAACTCTAGATTTTTATGGTCTGTATAAATGGTTATTGGATTCCCAGTACCCTCCAGATAATGCCTCCATTGTTTCAGAGCCTCCTTTATGGCCAGCAACTCCTTCTCGTATATGGTGTAGTTTTGCTCAGCAGGGCTGAGCTTCCTGGAGTAATAGGCCACAGGGTGCAACTCTTGAAGTGTATCTTTTTGGGAAAGCACCGCTCCCAGAGCGTTTGAGGAAGCATCTGCTTCTATTATAAAGGGTTTCGTGAAATCAGGATGTATTAGAACCGGTGCTTGTGTAAACTCCTTCTTGAGGGTCTCGAAGGCTTCTTGCTGCTCTTGTTCCCAATGGAAGCCCTTCTTTTTCAGGATCTGTGTTAAAGGGAGGACTATATCAGAATAAGTAGGTATATATTGTCGATAGAAGTTAGCGAATCCCAAAAATCTCTGAACTTCTTTTACTGATTGCGGGGCCTCCCATTGTACAATAGCCTGGATCTTTACAGGGTCCATTTCTCTGCCTTGATTGGAAATTAGAAACCCCAAAAAGGGAACCTGCTGCTGAAAGAATTGACACTTAGACTCTTTTGCATATAGTCTATGGTTTAGGAGTTTTTCTAGGACTAACCGGACATGTCTCACGTGTTCACTTTCTGTCTTGGAAAATATTAATATATCATCCAGATATATTACCATAAAGGTATTCAAAATGTCCCGGAAGACATCATTCACAAAATATTGAAAACAGGCCGGGGCATTGCATAACCCAAACGGCATCACCAAGTATTCATAATGCCCGTGGGCTGTTCTAAATGCTGTCTTCCATTCGTCCCCGGCCTTCATGCGTACCAGATTATACGCCCCTCTGAGGTCTATTTTGGAAAAGATATTGGCGTCTTGTATTTGATCTAACAGGACCGGAATGAGAGGTAGAGGATACCTGTTCTTAATAGTGATTAAGTTTAGCAACCGATAATCTATGCACGGTCTAAGCTCCTCGGTGTCTTTTTTGGACACGAAAAACAAAGGTGCTCCTGCTGGGGATGAAGAGGGCCTGATAAATCCCTTCTGGAGATTTTCCTCTATGTACCCCTTGAGTATTGTATCTTCTTTGGGGGACAAAGCATATATCCTACCATGAGGAACACTGGTGTTAGGGACTAAGTCTATTCGACAATCGTATTCCCTATGGGGTGGAAGGACATCAGCCTCCTTCTTGTCAAACACAGTAATAAGGTCAGGATACCTTTCTGTGATAGTGTTTATGTACCTCTGCTCTGTTGCCTCTATTTTCACAGTTCTAGCTTTCCAGTCAATAGCAGGGTTCCATTTCACTAGCCATGGCATTCCCAGAATGATTTTAAAAGAGGGTACCTGAATAATATCAAACTGTTCCGTTTTTTCTACCCCTTGAAAGGCTACCGTAATGGGAATTGTATTATCCTCAATCTGCCCTGATTTTAGGGGAGTATCATCCACCGACATTGCTTGCTCTGGTCTCTTTCTTTTCCTTATTGGTATCTGATGAAGTTTCTGAAACTCACAATCTATGTAGTTTCCATTTGCCCCACAGTCAAGGAGAGCTCTAGTGTGTATGTCCTCCCTTCCTTCTGTACGGAGTATGATTTCAAGATACAGATGGGGAGAGGAAGGAGCATCCCCATCAATCGTGCCTACAAAACGAGGATTAACTGGAATCTCGCCCGGAGAACCTCCTCGTGGGTTTACCGGGCGTTGTCTTTTCCCGAAATCAATGGGCAGTTATAAATAGCATGTTTAGGGTCTCCACAATAAAAACAGAGACCCTCCCGGCGTCTTCTCTCTTTTTCACGTGCTGAAAGGGGCCCCCGGACCCCACCAAGTTGCATGGGCTCACTGGTGTCTGCCTCCTTAGGTGTAGGAGGTATGTATCTCTGGAAGGGACGGTATGACTCTGTCTTTCTTCTCTCCCTCTTACGTTCCTTTAACCTTTGGTCTATTTGAATAGTCAAGGCCGTATAAGCCGCAAAGGTTTTAGGTAACGAGACCATGTTAAGTAACATGTCTTTTATCTCCTCTCTCAACCCTTTATAAAACAGTTTTATCAGTATGTCATCTGGCCATGCAGTGGTAGAGGCTAACAGTTGGAAATGGGTAATGTAATCCTGGGTTTCCTTGCTGCCTTGCTTATACTCCAATAATTCTGTTTGCCTAAGGTCATCCTCCTGTTTGCATTCAAACATCGACGAAAACAATTCAATGAACTCATCATAGTGATATAGAATTCTATGGTTGTCAGTAATGAACGGGGTGGCCCATTTTAATGCGTTACCCTCTAGATTCATCAACATAAACATAATCTTACTGCAATCAGTGGCATAGGCTTGGGGCTTGTTAAGATAATGCAGTTTACATTGAGTGATGAATGCCTTATAATCTTTGGTATCTCCCCTATATTTGCTGGGCATGGGAGGGTTAGGCAATAAGTGGGACAGGAGTGGAGCCACAGGATCCACCGGTGGTGTAGGTGGTATAATCGCAGGAACAACTGGAGGGACAACAGGAGGATCAGGAGGTGTTTCCTGGTCTGCCTCCAAAGCCTGGATTCTGACATAAGCAGTCTGTTGTTCCTGACGAAGAGTCCCAATCTCCCTCCCTAATGCACTTAATGAGTGGGTAACCTTGGCAAATTCTGCCTCAACTTTTTTTATAAATTCCTCATTCATCGCCGCTGTTATATTGGCTTGCTTTCAATCTGTTGGACCTTCCAGCACTTATAACCAGCAGCGATGAATAGAGGACTTCCCTGTTCCTCCCTCTGCTATATAAATAGACAGAAGGTTGAAAAGGGGGTCCACAAGGACCTGGGTTGTCTCTTGTGACACTGCACCTGTAAAGACACAAGAAAACAGGGTAGGACAATATATTAATATGGGGTTCACAAGTGAATGCTAGGGAAGTAATAATAATGACTGTTCTAGGATACCAGCGCTCACCAATTAAGCACCCCCTTGAAGCTCTATACCGGGTGCAGTGTATGTCAATTGGAAGGAGTCCAAGCAGGGCTAAACAGTACTGAGAAAAGTGAAACCAACGGGCGTGTTCTAGCACACACGCGCCTCAGCAAGTTTAAAGGACTCCAATCAAGGTATACCCTTTTGTCACAGTAAAGGGTCACGAATAGCCACAGAACTGGCGCGTAGCGCGCAACCACAATAATCACAATAGAGGAAGTCAGAACAGGCCGGTAGTCAAAAACCATACGGGCAGCAGTAACACAGGAGGGCTAGACAAGGCAGGGTCTATAAACAGGCAAGGAATCAGAACCGAACGGGCAGCAAAGTACAGAGGGCTTAAACAAGAGCAAAGTCAGAGGACAGGCAGGAATTCGATTAACCAGAGCGGGCAACAATAATTCAAGACGTTAAGCAGAAGAGAGGTCAAATCACAAGTCCGGGTCACTTATCGTAATACAGGTACACAGGAGTCACAGCACGTAGTCCGCTTGTTGAAAGCAAGCGTCTGGCTGCTCTCGGCGTTCTCCTAATATGGAGATGCCGAGAGCACAAAACATAAAGGAAGGACGAACACAAAAACGGGTCCAATGTTAATTGCATGGCAAGAACGGCGGCCATTTTGAAGTGGCTAAAGGGACATAGATAATACATACTGCCGCAACCGGCTACCGGCGCGGAATCCTAGAACAGTCTAGGTCTAGCGCTGGTCCTTTGCTGAAAGGACCACGGGTGCCGGAGTAGCCGGACCCGTGGTCTAGGGGCTCTATTTGCAGGGGTAGGTGGAATCCTAACACATAGGGAAAACAAGCAGGGAAGTTAGACTCAGGATAAATGAACATCGTGGTAATATACGCAATTTGCGTCTGGGTGAACCAATAGTTCAACATTTTTTTGACAATGGCCACCTTGAGGGCGACCTACGGTGGACCATCATTGAGAAAATTCAACCTGGATCTGACTGTGATCAATTACTGACCACAAGGGAGAATTTCTGGATTTTTTCAGAGAATACACATCGCGAGGGACTCAATGACGACATTGATTGGACAGGGGGAGGTGCTCCAAAAAAGAAAAAAACGAGGAATGGGGTCAGATTTTGCTAATATGTCCTTGCCTCTTTTGGTGTAGTTTGTTGACATTTATCTTTGGTAATATGCTATTCTGTTTTTTGGTTCTCTATTGTATAGCCTTCAGTATAGGGAACCTTCTATATTCTAGTGTAGTAATTGATTAGTATTCTTTGCGTTATTTTAATATTTGTTTAAATTTATTGTCTCTAACCCCCATTTGTGACACGCTGTGCATGTTTCTCCCTCCATCGCCATCTTTGTAGTCCTTGTTTTGGTTTCGAACTGTGCATTCACTGCATCATTGCCACACATGTAGCCACCGGTTTAGAGTACCTTTTACATCTTAGTGCAGCAATTGACTAGTATTTTTTGTCATATCTGTGCTATTGGTCGTTATTTTTGTAATTCTATTACTTCTAACCCTCTCTCGTGATACGCTGTGTGTACACTCCCCTCTGCCGCCATCTTTGTAGTTCTAGCTTTTGTTTTTGAACTACGTCTTTATCGCATCATTGCCGCATGCTGAGTACCTGCTACTTGCTTTTTTGATTGGTCTGCATCTTGTATTAGGTCTGTGTTAGTTTTGCGCTCGTACTTTGCTACATTTTGTATTTACAAATTTGGATTATATTCATTTTAGTGCTTTTTATTACATTTGCTATCCGCCATTTTGCTTGTAGTTCGGTTTTCTTTTCTTGATTTGCGGATTCGCGCTCTTTAGTCCTTCTTTAATGTTCTAAGTGCATCCTATAAAATCTGGAATCTTGCATCCGTTTGCTTTACTCTTGAAGGCTAAAGCCGCGGGCGGCATTCTTTGGAGCTATTCTGATTACGAAGGTGACTATATTTACATTTGTACTTTTGGCGAGTAGTTTGGCTAACAATAGCCTTGAGTGGAGTTGTTTTTTCAAATGAGTAAGCTACATCTCCCTCTTTGTGTTGTTGCAGCCCATTTGTGGAGGAAAGCTTACTATCCATGGTAGAGGTTATCCATTGCCCTCAGTAGTGTGGATTTTCTGACTTTTGCCGTTGATGGACCAGCATTATGTATAAGTTATAATAACGCCGGTCAGCATTTTACCCCCTTTTTTGGCTAGTTCACCCTAGTATTCCATCGTAAGGGTCTTGTTTTGTCAGAAATTCATTTTTCTTTTTTCTTTTTTTTCACTCGGTTGCTTCTGCCCCTTAAAAAAGGCGTATTACAGACAAGAGCGTTCCCATATCGAACTTGTACCGCTTGTAAATCAGCGTTATATATGGACCAGCACTACACATGTTCGCTCTTTGTGTTGGTAAGCAAATTAATTTGTTCTAGTTACAGCTCTTTAGATCTTTTTCTATTAGAAATTTAGATTTGTTGTGTTTTCAGCATTTCAGTGGTTGTTATTGTTTTACAGTCCCCACATCATTAATATCTATTGATGTCACCCGTTTTTTGACCTTCAGATGACTTCAGTGAGTGTGCCTTATACGGCATCCAGGTATGAAGGTTCCGTTTTCCTCTTTTTAGTTAGCATTTTGTTTTAATGGGGCTTATTAAGCATTACTTAGACAGTTTCTTTCTCCTCTTTGAAAGATTGCTTATATTAGTGGGTTGGAGGTATATTTGAAACAGCATGTCCTCATAGAGGTACATTTCATTATAGAAGGAATAGGCAGTGTGTTATATTTGCAAAAAATCTTTTTCTTTTTTGTTGTCAATGAATTAATCTTTGGTGTTTAACTAGTCAGTTTTACGTTTTGTATTTGTTTTTCTTCTGGCTTCTTTCACATACGTTAGCACTCTCCAATAGACTGCTCAATTTGGATGAGCTATTTCGGTTTCAATCATGTACCGTTACCCTGCATGGCCCTGTAAGAAATCTACAAATCAATATTGTACTCTGGGCTGTTTAGCAAAACACTAAAATTGATTTAGCATCATATATGTTGCCTGTGAAAGACACCACAATACAGCACCCTTGTTTGTTTACATATATATTTCTATTTGTTTTTCAGATATCTCAAGTCTGAATGCTACTCCTTGCTCAGCAGTCTACATGAATTTCCTCTTCATGCTGTTTTTTAATTATTTCTTAACAAGTTTTTAAACGACACTTGTCCTGATGAATGTGTGAACGTGAGTGAATGCACTGAAACATGTCGACATTTTTCCCTGCTAGCATTTTCCTGGCAGCTTACCCTTTGATGCTTTCATGTGTGGGTGTCTTAAATTTTGCAAAAATCTTGTATACTTAGCCTGTCTTTTTAGATAGATCTATTTTTTGCATATACAAAAAAACTTGTATTACGACTCTATGTATGCATATTTATGACTGCTGGCTCAGTCTCTTGAGTGTTCTTGTGTGAAGAGCTTTATTGTTGCAATGAGTATTTTTTTATTGATTCTAACTATTTCTTGTATACATTGTAATTGAATAGATTGATTTTGTGATATATAAATTTTCTTAATTTTTCTCAGTCTTGTTCCTTCTTTTTTGTTTTCAAACATTGGTGCTGATATGTTGTTGTCTTCCAGTTGGGTGTAGGCTCTTTTGTGAGTATAGACCTATTTTGGTCTGTTCTCCCTTTTCCTTTGTGGTTTTGTGGCCCAGGTTTGCCTCCACCCTACTATAAATAATTCCTGGGTTACCTCCTCACGTACACGTCTTTGTATGGCCACCTTTGGGTCATGAAGGTACTTGTTTTGTGTCTTGTCAGGGTGCTTTTGTATGTGTTAGAGGCCTGTGAAATTGTCCTGCTTTTATTATTAGTTTTTTATATTTTTTTTCTCTCACTTGTCCTTTGAAATTAGAAAAAAAAAATGTTGTTTGCTGCAACATTGGCTGAACAACTAAAAGTTTATTCGGATGAACATATTGCGGATTTGATGACCCGTACTGGCCTTTTAGGCCTGACTGAGGAGGGTACAGGTGACACAATGAGTGACAGTTTGATTGCTAAAAGAAAGACTCATTAGAACAGATCTTCATGGTACGACAATGGTTGAGTACCTTAAGAATAAGGCGATTCCTACTGGGATGATAGTTCGTAATGAACCCAAAGTCTTTTTAGACGATGAGTTGTTTAGAAGCACATGGAGCCATCTGAGCAATACCTGTGGTAGAGGGTATGTTATTTTAGTTATAGATACAGCAAAATATACCTCTGAGAAGATCCTTAAGGAAATCCAGGAGGAGGAAGAGAAACTTAAGCAGGAGATGGGTGTTAGCAAAACCAAAAAGATTCTTGAAGATATAAAATCCGAAATAGAGGAATTTAAGCAGTATACTACGAGTGAAAAAATTAGAGCCCTAAAGAAAAGTCTCCAGAACTTTACGTATGAGTTAGCTTATCCATACACTAAGAAAGATTACAATCCCACTGAATATAGGGCAGACAATCAGAACAATAGAAGATTTGTTAGATTTGGAAATACTTCTTTCACTAGTGACAGTGGCACTAGTGGTTCTGAGGACACAGATTGGGATTCTTCATATAATACCAATCGTGGTCAATTTAATCAACAGAGAGGATATCCTAGACGAGGTTACCAACAGAGGGGTGGACGTAATCAATATAGGAGGCCTTTTTTAGGACAGTGCAGGATGGATTTGTGGAATCAGGACCCGTATCCGAGCAGGCGGGGTCGACGCCCACCTCGCTGATAATAAATCTTACTAAGACTATTTTGACTAAGGCCCAGGAGAATGTATTGAACAAAGGTTTAGGTTTTGTATTCACGAATAAACATAGCCCTTTTCAAACTAGATGTGAATTAAAAGCCCTTTTCAGGAAAATTCACCTTAAAGGAGAACTCCGCTCCCGGAGTTCTCCACATGATCAGCCCCTCCCCCCCCACCCCCAGCGCCCATCACTCCCCGCACTTACCTTTGTAAAGCTGCAGCGGCAGCCTGTATTTCATTATTGAAATACAGGCTGTGGACCCTCGATGCTGCGGCCATCACTTAGGGAAAAGACTTCCGCTCACGTCAGCAGCGGAGTTCTCCTTTAACCAACTGTGTTTTTCAATCCAAAGTGAGCAGGCAGATGATTCTTCATAAAGTGAAGATAGTGATCAAATCAGCTTGTGATGATGAGTTTTGTGGAGTAGACACGCTTGAGAGTCTAAGCTTTACTGGTTTATTGACAAAAAAATCTGTGCCTGAAAGCAGCAGATAAGTCCAGATAAGGTGTCAA